>JAJOOH010002854.1:0-64245 GCA_029582605.1 Solanum gracilifrons
GGGTTCCATCTTTTTCAAAACCATTTCTCAAAGGGAAATTTCACACTTCTTGATTTACCTTCTCTTTTCACCACCCCCCCCCCCCCCCCAACTTAGGCTTTTGGCCTAAGTTGGCTATCTAAACAAACCATACTTCATGGGAGTTATGGGTGAATGGATAAAGAGGGACCACAATTGTTCAAGTTTCTTTCAAGAAAGGATAAGGCTCAAAAGAGTTCAAGCAAGGTTCACATATCTCACAAGGTTGGCCACAAAACAGGTATATTGTCAAATTGGTTCACTCTTTAAGATTGTTGCCTAAGATAATTTCAAGTGCTTGCATCACTTAGTCAACCGGACCAACGGGGAAAATTGTAGGTGTCATCACACACAATATTTAAGGTAAGCTCATCACACAATGCATTGGCACCAATATCAAACGAGACTCATTCGAGCTAGTGTGTAATGTTCATCATAATAGATATCATTCGATAACCGATTAGTCACAATGAGATGCAAAAAGACCACACATTGTCTATGCAACTTTATTTGGCCTCATCGTAGCTGCGCATTCATTTCATTCAATTAAAAGCACTATTCATGTCATCAGTATTGATCATAATCGATACTCAAATTTGCACAAGAACAACCATAATCACACACAAAAGAGGTGGCACAAATTTTAAAAAATAGGTCAAAAACCATTTTCATTCAAAACAAAGAGCCACAACCTCAAATATCCACAACATAAGATCAAACACAAAACCCAATATATACAAACAAAATATAATCACAAGATGTAGCTATGGAAATACCTCACCCTACCCACAAAAGAAAAATAGTTGTCCTCAAATGCAACTAATCATAACCAAAGTCAATAAAAACAACAGAGAGAGAAGTAAAATGATCCTATCTACTATGTCACTCCGTCTGTAGGGGTATCAATGCCCGAGGTCACACTCTGGTCTTGGGCATTAGTGCCCGGGGTAACAGCAACACGAGCTCCACTAGAGCCTTCCATGGAAGTATCTGTCAGTGATGTCTGAATGACTGACTATACTATCATTTCCTCTAAATCAGGCAAGTCCTCATAGATGGTCGCTTCCTGAGCATCAAGTTGCTCCTCATCTGTCTCCGCCTCTAACTCAACAACACCATCATCCTCCATAGTCTCATCTCCAGTGGTAGCCAGAGGCATATCAAAATTGGCCAGGAAATCTAAACCCGAAACACCTAGAACCTCAGCTGACTCAAACAGTGAAATGGATTTTGTGGACGTCAGATGGTCCACATCCTCCCTCAACTCAGAAACCTCCCCTTTCAAAGTCGTAACCTCAGTAGTAACCCCCTGTCCTCTCTCACAAGTCTCTACTCTCTCCGTGAGAGCACCAATCGATGTCCGAAGAGGTGTGAAAGTAGCTAAAATAGCTCGCTCAATCATCCAAGGCACCTCGGTCTCTAGCCGGAAGCCCGCACATCTGCAAAATGGGCTAGGTGCCTCATCTTGAGGAGAATGGCCTGAGTGATCCGAGGCCTCAAGGTAGTGGTACCTGAAGAAGAACATGGGCATATGAAGGAGTGGAAGTAGATGTACCTAAAGTCCTAGAGGCCGAAATAGGCAAAGCTGCCACTGCAGGTATAAAATTAACATCAACCTCCAGGGATGTATCCACTGGAGCTGCTCTCCTCCTATCCACCTCATCCCGTGTGTACTTGGCCTTTATGTGCCAAATGTCAGTGGAGGATGTAGATGTACCGCCAACATCCCTCTTCTCGTCAAGAGGAACTCTAGCCCACCGACACAACTCTGTAATAAGCACTGGGAAATGAAGGGATGTGTGGCGCTGTTTGGCCCTAATGGCCATCTCCTGCTCTATAATCAACCCCAATTTTAGCCTCTTCCGAGCTATGATCGATTTGAGACAGGCTGTCTTTGGGTGGCGGCGAATGGACTAATTTTGCGAGGGCATGATAGAGTTGCTGATGAACCTGAACCAATACCGAGCTGCTACATTTAAGTCCTTCTTCTCAATAGGATCTCCAGCCTCAATCCACCTCGGGGTTGTATCATAAATGAGGGGGAGCTAGCCAACCCTTTAGGTCATCTAGAGTTTGTGTTGTGGTCATTGATGAGTCCATAAATTAGACTCATTCAGGGTTAAATTTTAATAGAAATTGTGTCCTCAAATGCTTATTTTATCTCAATATCTGATGAAAACCCATAAGTTTTAGGTATTTGAAATTTTAAGGAGAGCATGGCCACTACGTCACAAAAAGGAACAAAATGGCTGTAAAGAATGAAGAAATGAATGCATGAGGATTGCCGAGCCCACTTGGCGAGTCGCCAAAAGGTCTTACTTTGCCTTTTGTTCCAGTGTACTGAGACTTAAAGAAAATAATTAAGTCGGCGGAAAAAGGGAGCAGTCGGTGCATCGCCGAGCAGTTTCACGAAGCAGTACCATGCCGCCCAATAACCCAGAGCACGATGATGCTGAAGGCTGGTACAAGACGGTGATGAATTACACCAAAGGGTGAATCACTGAGTTGATCGGTGATTTTGACTAATGACGCCGAACTGATTGTTGTGATTAGCTATTTCTCAAATTGATTCTCTTGTAATGACCCTTGCACACTAGTGAAAGTGTGTAGTCTTGTTTGATTTAAATGTCGATGCCTCGTGTGATGAGCTTACTTTGAACCATGCATGAAAAAACCCAGAATTTGCCCCGTTAGTCTGATTGATTTAGAAAGGTGTCCTCTTGAGATGATCTTAGGCAACTTTAAAGAGTGTTAGCCAAATTTGACATATACCTCTTTTGTGGCCTACCCGTGAGCGTGTGAAACTCTTTTGAACACCCTTTGAGCCTTACCTTTCTTCAGAAGAACCTTGATGAACCTTAGACCTTACTTGACCCACTACCTATAATCCTTTTGATTTGTGGTTTAGCGAATAGCCAACTTAGGCCAAAAGCCTAAGTTGGGGGTGTGGTGAAAAGGAAAAGGAGAAGTCAAGAAATGCAAGAAAAGTCCCCCTTTAACCCATGGTGTTGCATAAAAATGGAACCCCTTCAAAAAAAAAAAGAAAAAAAAAGTGTGCGGAATAAAGTACAAAGGAAATTGGGTTTCCAAGCAATCCATGGAGGTGAATAAAAAGATGACTTAGAAAAACTAGAAAAAGAATTGATAAAGGAAAAGAAGGGAATGCCTTGAGAATACCACATCTCACAAGAAAAAAAGAAGTCACTGAGCCTAAATTACCATACCTTTGCACTTATCCCCATTACAAGCCTTAGAAAGACCTTTTTGATCTTGAGTAAGCCGAATCGAAAGTCGATTAGAAAATAAGGGCAAACCTGTGGGTGAAAAACATGCATTGTGTTCCTCTTTTGGAGTATGAGCATTGCATCTGATTCCTGATCTTGAATTGATTAACCTCCGTGTGTGAATATGGAATCATTCTTTATGTGAGGGCATTTAGATACTTCTTGTTGAGCTTGAACTTGCACAAGTAGCAAGTATTGCGAGCATGATAATCTTTGGTAATGGTGTGTCACAACTTGAATCTTTGAGTGCACAATTGATCCTTGCACAAGTAAATTTAGTCTTTTTGTGTGCATTCATGATTGATTCTTGTGTAGCACTATTTGAGACATCCTATTTGAACTGTTGAACTTGAGTTTTACTTGAGGACAAGCAAAAGTTTAAGTTGGGAGTGTTGATGAGTCCACAAATTGGACTCATTTAGGGCTTTATTTTGATAGAAATAATGTCCTCAAATGTTTATTTCGTCTCAATATCTGATGAAAACTCTTAAGTTTCAGGTATTTGAAGTTTTAGTGGAAGCATGGACACTTAGGCGCAAAAAGGAACAAAAAGACTGAAAATAACGAAGAACCTGAAGCCTGAGCATCGCCAAGTGTTCGCCGAAGGAACACACTCCGCCTTTTGTTCCAGTACGCGAAGCCTTAAAGGAGCAGGATAAAAAAGGCGATGAAAGGAGCAGTCGGCGTATCGCAGAATAGTTCCGCGAAGCATTACTATGTCGCCCAATGACACAGAACACGACGATGCTGAAGGATAGTGCAAGACGGCGACGAACTACACCAAAGGGCGAATCACTGAGTTAATCGGCGATTTCAACTAACCTCGCCGAAAGATCCGCCAGCACTATTTTCTGAAGTCTATAAATACTAAACTTGTTATTAAATTTTAGTAGACTCGAGAGGGAGGTCGCGAAACCAAAACCACTAGATTGATGGCCTAAGGAGTGGGTCGACATGAGGTTCAGCCCAAGAGGGTGAACCCTAGTCCCATATCCTAACACTCAGATCGAGAGAGTGAGTGGGGTAAGGCGTAAGTTGGTCTTCATGCGGCAAGTGAGTGTCCGAGAGGAACCCATTTAAAATGGGGTAAGTTGCCCGAGAGGGAAGTTATTTCCGTCTAAAGCTTAGCCTAGTCACTATTATCTTGTAAATTTCCTATCGAAAGCATGTACCCAACGATTTACCTCAACTTGTATTGCGGTCACACCCCTAGAACTTTCTCCCATACTTGAATTTTCTCTTTATTTTTGTTGTTTTAGCTATACTTGTGACAAACCCCCATTGATATTTGACACTTTGGTGTCACCCACTTGAATTTACTTTGTTTTTATTCGATAATTTCTCAAACTGCAGCTAACTAGAACAAAATTCTAGCCTAACTACTATTTTCACTACCACTCCCTTGGGACACGACCCTAACCCTTGGTTGGGTTACTATATTATCGACGATCGTAGACACTTATACTGTAGGTTAGTGTTGTTGGTCACGATAAGCATCAGTGTCGCACCACAAGGGTACCTCTCCACCACACCATCCGTGGATAGTCTCTTCTTCTCCAGAATGGTCCTCAATGCCTCGGCCTTTAGCAGGTTGAGTAACCTCGGAGAAGGACCCTGAACTAGTGGTGTTGGAACCACCGTCTATGCTGGAGATGGCATTGTAGCAGCAGCAAGAGGGGTAGACTCCGGGATCCTAGATGGATCTTGATGAGTCCTTGCACGAATTTCTACTCGCTGGGTCTGCAGTGGTTGGTCATCATCCTCAGGCTCGGAGAATGCAGCCTGAGAATCAAAAGATTCCCCATTACTTCTGGAGTTGTTCTCCGATTTCTCAAGTACGGGCACTTTGCCGTTGCCCTTGCCTCCATTTAAAGGTGCTTTCTTTCCCTTTTTGTTTGAAGCAACAACTCCCTCATTTATTACAACACCCCGTGCTCGTTTGTGGGGCGGCATGCCACTTTCATCCCAGTTGGTCCTAGCCATATCTGTAAAATACATCGAAAAGAGTTAGAAATAGTTCAAGAAAATGTGCAGAATTTAGGTTGCAGAACGACTCACTGAACCAGTCGGCGAGTCGCCGATTCACTTTGGCGAGCCAGATCGGGCTCGCCGAAAAAGCTAGCATGAAAGTTTTTAAGAAATCAAACAAGTCGACCATATTCAAGGCCCTTCGGTGAATTACCGACGCTACTCAGCGAGCTCAGACTAGCCCGCCAAAATTTACAGTGTGTTTTAGGGGTTAGGGGAGCAGAAAGGGCGATCACAAGAACCTTTCAGCGAGTCGCCGAGTGAACTCGGCGAGCTCAGGCTTCTCGCTGAAAGTTACAGACTCAAAATAGCCAAATCAAGTAATTAAGGGCGATCAAAGGGGGACGTTGGCGAACCGTCGAAACATTCGGCGAGCTCGACCTAACTTACGAACTTCTTAACGTACCGAATTTCAACCCTGTTTCCCGAGATCAAATCCACAGCCCCCGGAATCAAAATAATACTCACACACTATGCAATTCATACAAGACCCATTACTCCGGGGTACCCAGACTTCCCCCGATTTGGCAAAAATTGTCCATATGATTTTGCAATTAAGAATGAAATCAACCGCTCCATCACTGGGTAAATTACGTCATTTGGCTCAATTAGGGGTTACTCAGACTTCACCCATCTAGACCCAACATAAAATAACCGCAACACAACAATTTAGAGTCAATTTTAATGCATTAAACATGAGGATTCATCATTTTAAGCAATTAGGCACAATTTCGAAACACAACTTAGGAAAACCAACACATAAAACACGATTTCAATCATTACCCAACACACAACATCACAAAATTATCGAAGGCATTCGAGTTCAACCAATTAATCAAAAGTTTGGGGTTCGGAAAACCAACTTAAGTGCCGAATAAAGAATTTGATAAGCTAGGCGGCAAAGTAATGCAAATCCACGCACGAGATCAAACACGCAAACGAAGAAAAATAGCAAAATACGGGATATTAATGAAGATTTAGAGTGCGGGTGAGAGTATACGAGGTTAGAAATGAGAGAACGCGAAAGATTTTGAAATTTTAAACTATTTGGCATTTTAAAACATTTCAGTTCGCGGCCCTTTCGGTGGTATTAGTCGACCACACCAAACCACTCGGTGATCCGCCAAGTGGTGACTTACCTCACCGAGTTTTACAGGACTTCCGTTAAATTTGTGGTCCAAACGGCTGACAAAATTAGGATCGCTAACCTATTTGGCGAGTCATCGATTCAGCCAATTGCCCACCGAGTTTTATAGACTTCCACTTTTTATTTTTATGAGTCCAAAAGTGGTCCAAGTCGGGCTCGCCGACCTCTTCGATAAGTAGCCAACTGGACTCTATGCTCGCTAAACTGCACATTCTCAAACATACTCCACTTTTCAACCTCACAATCAACACCCGTTATTTAAAAAAACAAACACAAAGCATTAAAAACTTGGGTTGCCTCCCAAGAAGCGCCTTAGTTAACATTGTGGAACGACGCAAGTACCCATTCACGCTTTATTTTTGGATTTGCCGTAGTATCACTAGGTAACCTCCCTTGTTGTCTTGGGTTCAAATGTGAGGATATCTGACCCATTTGGTCTCCAACTGCTTAATTAAGACTGAGAGGTCACCGTTTGGTTTATAGTCGATACATCTTCATTCATTTCCTTCAAAACTTTATCGGACCCTTCAACCTTGTTGAGAATGCGTGAGAGCATGTCTTCTGTAGAGCCACCCTCAGAATCTTTGGGCTTTTAACGCTCATGGGGAGGAACATACCTATCATTTCCCCCCTCTCTTTCCTTCCAAGGGGCGTTACGATCACGCCAATCTCTGTCACTGTATCTCTAACCCTCATCTCTATTCCAAACCTAATTTCCACCCGATCTTGGGTAGTTAGCAGGATAACCTCCTCCTTTGTTGGCTAAGAATTTTACTTTCTCATTGTACTGCGCTTCAAATTGCACTTCATCGGGGTTTACTCCTCCAACACCCACAACTAAACACTCATTGTACCAACACCCATGACATGTTTAGACAAGATATCCAGCTGGGTCATCATCTTTTCCATGTTTTGGTCTCTCTTTTGATCATTTTGATATGTTCTTTTGTCATTCTAAAGTTGAGAGGATAGACTTGGTCCTCACGAGTGTACCATGCCATGTTGATCTTTGTAATGTAATAAAGGAGTTCGGAATCTATATCATAGGGTTTTTGCATTATACCTCCGGGAACAAGTTGATCATCAACTCCTTGTTCATCGAATCAAGACTTAAATAAAAGTATTGCAGCAGCAGGTTGTTGGGCAATCTATGAGTTGGGCATTGCAGCAACAACTTCTTGAAACTCAGCCAAGTATCATGGATTGGCTCACCCTCCAAGACTTTGAAACTTTGGATACTATCCCTAAGCGTCATCATCTTTGACGGAGGGAAAAACCTCACTTTGAACACTGTGATCAGCCCCATCGAAGATCTGATGGAGTCTCTTGGCAACTCCGCCAACCATTTGCTCGCCTCGCCCATTAGAGAAAATGGGAACAACCTCAACTGAAACGATTCTTGTGATATGTTCTTGAATGAGAACGGTCCACATACATCAACAACATTTCTGATATGCTCATGGGGATCCTCATGAGCTATCCCCCCAAATAAACCCTTCAGTTGTAGGAGCTGAAGCATGGTGCTTGTGATGTGAAAACTAATGTTTCCTTCAGTTGGAGGCAAATGAATGGCCCCAATACCACCCACTTGAAATGGGTCATTCATGTTTGGGTCATTGATATCATTGATGTTTCCGACATCATCTTGGTGGCCCACTTGGCTATCATTACTTCTTTTAACGCTCATCTCTTTCTCTGTTTTAACACAAGCAATACAAAACCAGAAGCAAAAATAAGTAGATTTAATTATAACCAAAAAGAACACAATTCAACTTAACCAAACGAATTTCAAACAACACGACTCCCTGGCAGCGGCGCCATTTTGATTTAACGTTTCAGGCACACCTCATCCAAGTCTAGGTGTCAATGACCGTAAATTAGTATAAAACCCAACTAAGTGAGTTGGGGTCGAATCCCACAGGGAGAGGTACGTGTTTTAAATTGAATTACGAAGTGCAAACATGGTCTAATCAGCCATAGGAATAGAACTTATCGAAAAGAATATTGATCAAGTTAAATAGATGATATGAATGTCAGATGGGGGTTTTGGTTTTCAATTATCAACTAAAACAGCCACAACAACTACGAAATAACAATAGGGAGAAAGATTCTTGGGATGTGATCGATTATAGGAAATTATAGACATATGGGTAATTGCAATTACTTGTAAATTGCTAAAGAAAAGTTAGTAGGCTAGACTATAAGGGAGATAGTTTTCTCTCGAACAACTACCCTGA
Source organism: Solanum gracilifrons (assembly GCA_029582605.1). NCBI lineage: Eukaryota > Viridiplantae > Streptophyta > Magnoliopsida > Solanales > Solanaceae > Solanum > Solanum gracilifrons. The sequence continues at coordinate 8,715 of JAJOOH010002854.1, forward strand.
ATCAAGTGATTTCTTTCGAACATCAACAAGCATGAAAATGAAGAGCAGCCCAAACCCTAATTCATCTACTCTTTCAAGCTAGATGGGTGGGATTGGATTTAGGATTTATTCTTTCGAGCTAAACCCAGCTCAACCCAATACCCACAAATCACTAATCATTAACCTTAGTTCTAAAACCTCTCTCTCTCGAGAGAAGGCCAAAAAAACAAAGATAGAATTGCATTTGCAACTACAATTAATAGATTAAACCACAACTAATGATAAACTCACTTCTAAATAGCATTTAAACTAATAATTAACAATGCCCATAAACCAAATCAACCCATAATCACATGATCACACCCCAAGAATTGGGGTTTTAGCTAAACATTATAAAAATGTAAAAACAGTTACCAAATTGATTATCCATCAACTGGGTAAAAGTGATTTAATCTTTACAATACTTCAATTTGTCGAATCTTCAAAACCCATTTCAAAATTCTCCAAATTGAACTTCTAAAATTCTTCAAAACCAAGAAAAACTAGAGAGAAAAGAGTTCCAAGTTAAAATCGTCTCTTCCAAATGTATCAAGCTACCTAAAGATATTAAAGTATAATGTTCAAAATCTAATTTATAGTCGCCAAAAATAAGCCATGAATGGCCGTTCGGCGAAGTAGGTCGAGCTCGCCGAACCACTCAGCGAGTCGCCTTTTGATATCTTCCATCACCTTTTCACCTTGACATTCATCATCCATGAGTTCTATAACTTTTGGCGATCTATCACTACTTCGCAGAACTGTTCAGTGATTCGCCGATTGCTCCTTTATGTCGCCGACTTGGTTTCTTCTCTCGGGGCTTGCACACTGGAACTTTAGGCGGTCAAACTAGCCACTCGGTGATTCACCAAGTGCTCTTGGCGATCACCAGTCCTGCCTTTCTTAATTTCTTTAGTTTGTTTTTTTCCTTTTTTGCCAGTTAGTGTCCTTGCTTTGTTCCTCAATCCATGTACCTAAAATTTAAGGATTTAACATGAGTTTATGGCACAAATTAAGCATTTGAGGATTCTAAATATATATAAACAAATCCCCAAATAAGTTCAAATCCTAGACTCATCAACACCCTCAACTTAAACTTTTGGTTGTCCTCAAGTAAAACTCAAGATCAACAGTTCAAAAAGGATGGCTCACATAGTGCTGCATAAGACTCGTCATGAATGCACACAATAAGACTCAACTTACTCATGCAATGATCAATTGTGCACTCAAAGATTGAAATTGTGACTCAATATTATCAAAGATGCTTAAGTTCACAATACTTGCTTCAAATGCAAGTTCAAACTCAACAAAGGTACTCAATGCCTTCACAACAAAGATGATTCCCTATTCACATAGAATTCTTCAGCAATTTATAGTTCCATAATCATATACAACTTTCACACTCACAAAGATGAACACATACATGATTTTACCCATAGGTTTGTCCTTATTTTCCAATCAACATTTGTTTCGGCTCACTCAAGATCACAAAGGTCTTTTCTAGGCTTGTAATGGGGTAGAGTGTAAAAGTATGGTCATTTTCGCTTAGGGGTTGCTAAGCACATGAAATGTGGTTTGAAAGTCATTTTCTTCCTTTTCTTTAACACTTTGTTCATGCTCACAATTCACCCCATTATTCAACTTCAAATGGACTATTGGATACCCCATTTCTTTTGCAACTTTCACAACTTTTTCATTCTTTTTCTTTTGTTTTGTTCTGTTCTTTTTCTTTCTTTTTTTATATGGAGGGGTTCCATCATTTTCTAAACCATTGATCAAGTACCTTTTATTTTCACCACACTCCCTACTTAGTCTTTTGGCCTAAGTTGGCTATTTAAACATACCACACTTCATGAAAGTTATGGGTGAATGGATAAAGAGGGACCACAATTGTTCAAGTTTCTTTCAAGAAAAGTGTAAGGCTCAAAAGAGTTCAAGTAAGGTTCACAGATCTCACAAGGTTGGCCACAAAAGAGGTATATTGTCAAATTGGTTCACTCGTTAAGATTGTTGCCTAAGATCATTTCAAGTGCTTGCATCACTTAGTCAACCAGACCAATGGGGCAAATTCTAGGTGTCATCACACAATATTCAAGGTAAGATCATCAGACAATGCATTGGCACCAATATAAAAAGAGACTCATTCGAGCTAGTGTGCAATGTTCATCACAAGAGACTTTAATCGATAACCGACTAGTCATAACGAGATGCAAAAAGTCCACACATTGTCTATGCAACTTCATTTGGCCACATCGTAGCCGCACATATATTTTGTTTAATTAAGAACACTATTCAAGTCATCGGTATTGATAATAACCGCTATTCAAATTTGCACAAGAACAACCACAATCACACACAAAAGAGGTGGCACAAATTCTCAAAAATAGGTCAAAAACCATTTCCATTCAAAACAAGGTGCCGCAAGCTCTAATATCCACAAGATAAGATCGAAACACAAAACCAAATACATACAAACAAAATATAATCACAAGATCTAGCTATGGAAATACCTCACCCCACTTACAAAAGAAAAATAATTGTCCTCAAATGCAACTAATAATTACCAAAGTCAATAAAAACAATAGAGAGGAAGGTAAAAATGATCCTGCCTACTCAGTCACTCCATCTGTCAGGGAATCAATGACTGGGGTCACACTCTGGTCTTGGGCATCAATGCCTAGGGTAAAAACAACACTAGCTCCACTGGAGCCTGCCATGGAAGTATCTGTCAGTGATGTCTGAATCACTGACTGTACTATCGTTTCCTCTAAATCAAACAAGTCCTCATAGATGGTCGCCTCCTGAGCATCAAGCTGCTCCTCATCTGTCTCCTCCTCGGATTCAACAACAACCACATCCTCCATAGTCCCATCTCTAGTGGTAGCCGAAGGCATATTAGATATGGCCGGGACATCTACTCTTGAAACACCAGGAACCTCAACTGACTCAAACAGTGAAGTGGTGTCTGTGGACTACATATGGTCCACATCATTCCTCAACTCAGAAACCTCAGCTTTCAAAGTTGTAACCTTAGTAGTAACCCTTTGTCCTCTCTCACAAGTCTCTACTCTCATCGTGAGAGCATCAATTGATGTCCAGAGGGGTCTCAAAGCAGTTGAAATAACTCGCTCAATCATCTAAGGCTTCTCGGCCTATATCCGAGAAGCCCGCACATCTACAAAATGGGCTAGGTGTCCTATCTTAAGAAGTATGGCCTGAGCGATTGGAGGCCTCGAGGCAGTGGTACCTGAAGAAGAACCTAGGCCTGGGAAGGAGTTGAAACAAATGTACCTGAACGCTCGGAGGCCGGAGTAGGCAAAGCTGCCTCTGCAGGTATAAAATCAATATCAACCTTTGGGGATGTATCCACCGAGTTCATCTCCTCCTATCCGCCTCATCTCGTATGTACTCAGAATTTATGCGCCGGATGTTGGCGGAGGATGTAGGTGTAACCTTAACATCGCTCTTCTTGTCAAGAGGAACTCCATCTTGCCGACACAACTTTGTAATAAGTGCTGGGAAAAGAAGGGATGTCTGGCGCTGTTTGGCCCTCATGGCCATCTCCTGCTCTATAATTTGCCCCAATTTTAGCCTCTTTCAGGCTATGATCGATCCGACACAGGCCGCATTTGAGTTGAGGAGGATGGACTCATTCTGCGAGGGCATGATAGAGCTGCTGTAAACCTAAACCAATATTGAGCTTCTACATTTAAGTCATTCTTCTAAATAGGAGCTCTGGCCTCAATCCACCTCGTGGTGGTATCAGAAATGAGGGGAGCTAGCCAACCCTTTAGGTCATCCAGAGTCTGTGCTGTGGTCATGCTCTTGTAATCATGCTCAAACCCGGTAGCTCTGTCAAGTGCGGCATTGATATCATCACTTCTACATCTCACATTTCTCCCCAGTACCATCACGAATGCCACCGGTTTGAAGGCACTAGCCTTCTTTTTCCCCTGGGGTACTAGATCATCATATGTTGTGTAAAACTCTCTGAATCAAGTGTATGTATGAGCCATAGGGCCTGGTGAATACTTCAAGCCTGTGGAACCGAAGGGTGTTCCACTCTAAAAGGTACTTGTCCACCACACCATCCATGGAAATTCTCTTATCCTCCAGAGTGGTCCTCAATCCCTCGGCCTTTAGCCGGTTGAGTAACCTAGTAGGAGGACCCTGAACTGGTGGTACTGGAACCACTGCTTGTGCCGGAGATGGCACTGTAGCAGCAGACGGGGTAGACTCTGGGATTCTAGATGAATCTTGACGAGCCCTTGCACAAATTTCTACTTGCCGGGTCTGTAGTGGTTGGTCATCCTCAGGCTCGGAAAATGCAGCCTAAGAATTAAAAGATTCCCCATTACCGCCGGAGTTGTGGTATGGTCTTTTAGCTACGGGCTCTTTGCCCTTGCCCTTGCCTCCCTTCGGAGGTGCTTTGTTTCCCTTTTTGTTGGAAGCAACAACTTCCTTATTTATTATAATTCTCCGTGCTCGTTCGCGGGGTGGCATGCCACTTTCATCCCAATTGGTCCTAGCGATATCTACAAAATACATCGAAAAGAGTTAGAAATAGTTTAAGAAAATGTGCAGAATTTAGGTTGCAGAAAGACTCGCCGAACCAGTCGCTAAGTCACTTTGGCAAGCCAGATCGGGCTCGCTGAAAGGACCAGCATGAAATTTTTTCAGAAATTAGACAAGTTGGTGATATTCAGGTCCCTTCGGCAAATTGCCGACGCTAATCGGCGAGCTCAGACTAGCCCGCCAAAATTTACAGTGTGTTTTAGGGGTTAGGGGTGTAGAAAGGGCGATCACAGGAACCTTTCGACGAGTCGTCGAGTGAACTTGGCAAGATTAGTCTTACCGCCGAAAGTTGCAGACTCAAAATATCCAAATCAAGTAATTAAGGGCGATTAAAGGGGGACGTTGGCGAACCGCTGAACCGTTCGGCGAGCTCGACCCAGCTCGCCAAACTGCCCAATGTACCAAATTTCAACCCGTTTCCCAAAATCAAGACCCCAGCCCCTGAAATTAAAATCTAAATCACACACTATGCAATTCATACAAGACCCATAAGACCCATGCCTCCAGGGTACTCAGACTTCCCTCAATTTGGCCGAAATTGGCCATATGACGACTTTTTCCCTTATGAATAACGTCAACCGCTCCATCATTGGGAAAATTATGTCATTTGTCTCAATTAAGGGTTACTCAGACTTCACCCAACTAGACCCAACATAAAATAACCGCAACCCAACAATTTAGAGTCAATTTTAATGTATTAAACACCGGGATTCATCATTTTAAGCAATTAGGCACAATTTCGAAACACAACTTAGTCAAACCAACACATAAAACATGATTTCAATCATTACCTAACACACAACATCACAAAATTATCGAAGGCATTCGAGTTCAACTACTTGATCAAAAGTTTGTGGTTCAGAAAACCAACTTGAGTGCCAAATAAAGAATTTGATAAGCTAGGCGGCAAAGTAATCCAAATCCACGCACGAGATCAAACACGTAAATGAAGAAAAATAGCAAAGTACAGGAAATTAATGAAGATTTAGAGTGCGGGTGAGAGTATATGGGGTTAGAAATAAGAGAATAAGAAAGATTTTGAAATCTTAAACCGTTTGGCCTTTTAAAACCTTTCCGTTCACGGCCCTTTCCGTGGTATTAGTTGACCACGCCAAACCACTCGCTGATCCGCCGAGTGGTGATTTACCTCGTCGAGTTTTACAGGAACTCCAGTCAAATTTAGGGTCCAAACGACGGACAAAATTGGGCTCGCCAACCTGTTCGGCAAGTCGCCAATTCAGTCAATGGCCCGCTGAGTTTTATAGACTTCCACTTCCTATTTTTGTGAGTACAATGGCGGTTTAAGTCGGGCTCGCCGACTGGGCTCTTGACTTGCCAAACTGCACATTCTCAAATACACTCCACTTTTCAACTTGCACAATTAACAACATTTATTTAATAAAGACAAACAAAAAGCATTAAAAACTTGGGTTGCTTCCCAAGAAGCGCCTTAGTTAACTTCATAGCATGACGTAAGTACCCATTCACGCTTCATTTTTGGGGTTTGCCATAGTATCACTAGGCAACCTCCCCTTGTTGTCTTGGGTTCAAATTTGACGATATCTGACCCATTTGGGTCTCCAACCTCTTCATTGAGACTGAGTGAGAGGTCACCGTTTGGTTTATAGTCGATCCATTTTCCTTTATTTCCTTCAAAACTTTATCGGACCCTTCAACCTTGTTGAGAATTTGAGAGAGCATGTCTTCTGTACGGCCACCCTTGGAATCTTTGGGCTTTTGACGCTTATGGGGAGGAACATACCTATCATTCTCCCCCTCTCTTTCCTTCCAAGTGGCATTATGATCACGCCAACCTCTGTCACGGTCTCTCCATCCCTCATCTCTATTCCAACCCTGATTTCCACCCGATCTTAGGTAGTTAGCACGATAACCTCCTCCTTGGTTAGCTATGAAGTTTACTTCCTCATTATACTGCCTTTCAAATTAGGCTTCATCAGGGTTTACTCCTCTAACACCCACAACATTAACACTTCTTGTACCAACACCCATGACATTTTTAGACAAGATATTCAGCTGGGTCATCATATTTGCCTTGTTTTGGTCTCTCTCTTGATATTTTTTTGATCTGCTCTTTTGTCATTCTAAAGTTGAGAGGAGAGACTTGGTCCTCACGAGTGTACGACACCCTGTTTATCTTGGTCATGCAATCATGTAGTTGGAAAGCTATTTCATAGGGTTGTTGCATTATACCTCCAGAAACAAGTTGATCAGCAACTCCTTTGTTCACTGAATCAATATAAGAGTATTGCATCAACAGGTTGTTGGGTAATCCATGAGTTGGGCATTGCAGCAACAACTTCTTGAACCTCAGCCAAGTCTCGTCGATTAGCTCACTTCCAAGCCTTTGAAACTTTGGATACAATTGATGAGTCCAAGATTTAGACTCATTTAGGGCTTTGTTTGTATAGACGTAGTGTCCTCAAATGCTCATTTTAAGCCAATAACTGATGTAAAACCTTTGATTTTCAGGTATATAAATTGAGAAACAAAACAAGCACACTAATAGGCAGAAAGGAAGAACCAAGCTAAAGATATGAAGAAGGGCAAGCCTGACGATCACCAAGAGCACTTGGCATATCGCCGAGTGGCTAATTAGACCACCTAAAGTTCCAGTGTGCCAAGACCTGAGGGAAAAAAACAAGTTGGCGAGAGAAATGAGTAGTCGGTGGATTGCCGAGTAGTTTCACGATGCAATATAGATCGCCCAAAGTTACAAAACCTTGAGGATACTGAATGCTAAGATAGAAGGGCGATGAATGTGGCCAAAGGATAGCTCGCCGAGTGGTTCGGCGAGCCCGACTTACTTCGTCGAGTGAATCTTCGCAGCACATCTTTAGCGACTATAAATACATTTTTGAACATTTAGTTTAGGATCTGAATCCTATTTTAGCTAACATATTTTTGAGTTTTGAACTGTAAGACAAGTTTTCTCTAGTTTTCCTAAGCTTTGAAGAATTGAAGTTTTTCACTTTTGAGAAATTGAAAGTGGGTCTTTGAGATTCTTCGAATTGGAGAATTGTAAGAACGAATCTAGTCTTACCCAGTTAATGGATAATCAATTTGGTAACCATTTTTACCTTTTTATGATGTCTAGCAAAAACTTCAATTCTTTGGGTGTGATTATGTAATTATGGGCTGATTTAGTTTATGGGTAATGCTAATTGTTAGTTTAAATGCTATTTAGAAGTGAGTTTAATCATTAATTGCGGTTTAATTTAAGAATTGTGGTTGCAAATGCAATTTCAACTTTGTGTTCTTGGCTTGCTCGAGAGAGAGAGGATTTAGAAATAAGGTTTTCGATTAATGGTCAGTAGGTGTTGGGTTGACCTGGGTTCAGCTCGAGAGAGTGAATCCTAAACCCAATCTCTCACATTCAGCTCGAGAGAGAGTGAATGGACTAAGGTGTGGGCTACTCGTATTTTGCATGCTAGTTGATGTTCGAGAGAAATTAACTTGAGTGGGGGTAAATTGTTCGAGAGAAAGTTTATTTCCTCTATAGCCTAGCTTACTCTCTAACATCTAGTTATTTACTAATAGTTGCAATTAACCATCTGTATATATTAGTCTATAATCAGAATCACATCCTAAGAAGTCGTCTCATTATTTGTTAAGTTTTATTGTTTACCACCGTTTGTAGTTGACAATCAAAACCAAAACCCCAATTTGACATTCGTGTCACCCCCTGATTTGAATGATGTTTTTATTCGATAATTTTTATTCATATGACTGATTTGAACATGTTCATTCTTCCCAATTGGATCTTATACACATACCGCTCCCCGTGGGATTCGACCCCAGCTCATTTAGTTGGGTTATATACTGAATAATGATCGTTAACACTTAGAACTAGATGAAGTGTCTTTCATAGTCTTATTCAATCAAAATGGCACCGCTGCCGGGGAGTGGTGTTGTTTGAAATTCTTTTGGTGAAGTTGTATTTTGTTCTTGTTAGTCATAGTTGAATTTATTTACTTTTAGTTTTGGTTTGTGTATTACTTTTTTAAAAATAGATGAAATAAGTGTTAACGGAAGCAATGGTAGCAAAGTGGGCTACCAAGATGACATTGGCAATCTCAATGATGTTAATAAGCCGAATGTTAATGACCCTAATCTAGTGGGTAGAGTTGGTGCCATTCGCTTGCCTCCAGCTGAAGGGAACGTTGTGTTCCACATTACAAGAATCATATTGCAACGCTTGCAATTGAAAGGGTTGTTTGGTGGGTTGGCTCATGAGGATCCCCATGAGCACATAAGGAACTTTGTTGCTGTTTGTGGGCCGTTCTCTTTTAAGAACATATCTCAAGAGTCGGTCCGGCTGAGGTTTTTCCCATTTTCTCTAATGGGAGAAGCGTGCAAGTGGTTCGCTGAGTTGCCAAGAGATCCTATCACTTTGTGGGAAGAGCTCATTACCGTATTTCAAGTGCAATTCTTTCCCCCTTCGAAGATGATGACTCTTCAAGACAACATCCAAAGCTTCAAGCGTTTGGAGGGTGAGCTAATCCATGAGATTTGGCTAAGATTTAAGAATTTGGTGCTACAATGCCCAACTTTTGGATGGCATGACCAAGATTAATCGAGCATGGTACACCCACAAAGATCAGGTCTCCCCTCTCACTTTTAAATTGACTAAAGAATATATTGAAAACGATTAAGAGAGGGACCAGAACATGGAAAAGATGATGACTCAGCTGGACATTTTGGCCAAGGACGTCATGGGTGCTGGTACTAAGAGTGTAAATACTATGGTGTTGGTGGTGTGAACCCTGAAGAAGCCAAGTTTGAAGCGATGTATAGAGAGGAAGTAAACTTCTTAGCCAACCAAGGAGGTGGTTATCGTGCAAACTACCCGAGGCAAGGTGGTAACCAAGGTTGGAACAGGGATGAGGGCTGGAGAGATCGTGATAGAGACTGGAGGGATCACAACCCCACTTGGAAGGAAAGAGATGGGGAGAAGGATAGGTATGTTCCTCCCCACGAGCATCAAAATCCCAAAGATTTTGAGGGTGGCTGGGCTGAGGATATGCTTTCTCGTATTATCAACAAGGTTGAAGGGTCCGATAAAATTTTAAAGGAGTTAAATGAAGATGTATCGACCTTAACCAGATGGTGACCTCTTATTCTGTCTGTATCAAGCAGTTGGAGACCCAAATGGGACAAATTTCTTCTCATTTAAACCTAAGACAACAAGGGGATTGCCTAGTGATACCATGGCGAACCTCAAGAATGAAGTTTGAGTAGGGACTTGCGTCGTGTCACGACGTTAACTAAGGCGCTGCTTGGGAAGCAACCCAAGTTTTTATTGCTTTATTTTATTTTTTGGAATAATTGTGTGTTGATTGTGCAGGTTAAAAAGTGGAATGTGTTTGAAATATGCAGTTTGGCGAGCCAAAATTCCAGTCGACGACTTACCGAAGAGATCGACGAGCCCAACTTTGTCCGTCGTTTGGACCCCCAAGTTGACTGGAGGTCCTGTAAAACTTGGCTAGGTAAGTAACCACTCTGTGTGTCGCCGAGTGGTTTGCGAGGAAAAATAACATCACCGAAAGTGAGCGAACTTAACGATTTTAAAAGGCCAAAGGTTTAAACTTTCAAACTCATTCACATTCCCTCATTTTTCAACTTCATACAATCTCACCTGCATTTTAATTTCCTATATTTTTGTATTCTCTTGCTTTTTGTTGGTCAATCTTGTGTTCGGAGTTGGAAATCTTTGCTGCCTAGCATCTCAAATCATAATTCGACATTAAAGGTTGGTTTTTCCGAACCCCAAAACTTGTAAATAGCAGTTGAAATCAAATGCTTTGTTATGAATTGTGTTGATGTGTGTTGGGCCTCTCTGAATTCATATAAGTGTGCATGTTTGCCTGTTTTAAATTCGATATCATGCCTTAATTGCCTATGTGGTTGATTTCCCAAATTTCATTTTTTAAAATTCATCGTAATCTTGTGGGTTGTGCTTAATTGGTGTTGAGTCTAGTCGGGTGAAGTATAAGTTACCCAAATTGTGCAAAATGACGTGCTTTGACCAATGATGGAGCATTTGATGTCATTCTTAAGGGCAAAAGTCATCAAATGGCCAATTTTGGCCAAATTGGGAGAATTCTGAGTACCCCGATGGCATGGGTCTAATGGGCCTGAGCTTAATTGAGAATGTGTGTGATTTTTTTTTTTTTTGGGGTTGTGGGGTTGATTTTGGAAGTTGGGGTTGAAAATAGGCACGTTGAGCAGTTTGGCGAGTTGGGTCGAGCTCGCCGAACCACTCAACAGTTCAGTGAAATCCCCCTTGATCGCCTTTAATTTCATATTTTTGTTCATTTTAGTTCTGTAACTTTCAGCGAGAAGCCAGAGTGCAGTCGGCGACTCACCTAAAGTCTCTTTGATCGCCCTTTCTGCGCCTCTAACCCCTAAAACTCACTGTGATTTTCGGTGGGCTAATCTGTGCTCATCGAATGATGTCGGTGATTCATTGAAAGGCCCTTCCCATTGCCGACATGCCATTTTTCTAGGCAATATTTGAGCCAATCCTTTTGATGAGCCCGATCTAGCTCGCCGATCGGTTCGGCGAGTCTTTCTGTAGCTTATTTTTTTGCTTTTCTTGAACTGTCTCTAACATTCTATGATGTTTTTGCAGATATTGCTAGAACAAAAGTAGCAGATCGAGACATGCCACCCCGCAAGAGGGCAGATGGATTTACCATAGATGAGGATGCAACTGCATCCCAGGCAAAGGCAACAAAACTTCCTACCACAGGTGGGTAGGGCAAAGGGAAAGGCAAGGCACCTGCTCCTGCGTCACCGAAGGTCAGCTCCGACAGTGATAGAATATAAGCCACTCACCTCACCACTTCTGAGAGTGAGGGTGATCACCAGGACCCTTAGGCTTCCATCTCTGAGCTTGAGGATGATGAACTACTATTGGCAGGAAAGATGAGCTTTGATCCAAGAGGATGCATGATCCGTCTAGGATCAAAGTGCCTGAGACGCATACTTCTCCTTCCGTACTAGATCAGGCTGTGGTCTCGGGACCACCTGCACAAGGTCCTCCTCCCTGGTCCACGAATAGACTATGTGGTCGTTAGGGGCAAGAAGGTAAAATGTGACAGTGATGACATCAACACAGTTTTGGAGTGCACCATCAACATCTCATATGACTATCAATATATGATTAAGACAAAGTCATTGGAGACTCAAAAAAAGTGGTAGGCCCCTATGATATCTGATGGCACTCCTTGTTGGTTGGAGATAGGAGCTCCACCAGAGAAGAAGGACCTCAATGTAGCAGCGAGGTATTGGTTTGGCTTTATCAGAATCAATATCATGCCATCCCAGAATGAGTCTATTCTCCGCCACACGAAGACAGCCTGTCTTGGTTGCATTATTGACGATAGCAGTCTCAACTTGGGTATGATTATTGGCCAAGAGATGGCAATGAGAGCTAGGCAGCGCCAAACCTCTCTACCTTTTCCGAGTGTTGATCACCGAACTACGCAGACGAGTCCGAGTGCCCTTTGATGCGGAGAAGGATGTGGAAGGGATTCCCACATATTCTACCAACATCTAGCGGATTGAGGTTGAGTATCTAAAGAATAAGGCCGAAAAGAATAAGGCATCCCGGTGGACACCTCCTTGGTTGTTGATACTTATATATTACCTACAGAGGCAGTGTATCCTACTCCGGCCCCTAGGCCTTCAGGTATATGTAGTGATGTTCCTTCTGTGACTCCTAACCTCTCTACAACTCCCATGCCTCCTAGGTCTACTAGTGCTGCTGCTGCTCCTCGACCCACACTCACCCTGGCTACATTACTACGGATGGGAAAACTAGCCCATTTTACGGATAGGCGTGCCTCCAAGCTTGAGGCCACAGTTCCTAGGATGATAGAGATGGACCTAATGTTGTTGTGACACCTCTTAGTACGTCTATTGACGCCCTTGCGGCAAAGATAGCGGCGTGTGAGCGAGGCCATGAGGAAGGACGTGGACCAGCTGAAGCCACAGATATGTCCATGATTTTCGAGACTGTGGAGATCCCTGACATGCCAGTTGATACAGATGTGCCTCCGGCTACCACTGGAGATGAGGTTCGAGTTAAGGAGGTGGCTGCTGCTGAGGTTGAGGCTGAGACTGATGAAGAGCAGCTTGGTGTTGATGGGGAGGCCACCTATGAGGGTCTTACGGAGATCGAAGAGGCTATGGTAGATTCAGCCATGAAGATTTCGTTGGCAGACACCACCATGGCTGGCTCTAGTGTTGTTGCTACCCTTGGCATTGATGCTCAGGATCAGAGTGTTACACCGAACACTGATGCCCCGACAGATGGAGCGACTGTGTAGACATGACATCTTTTTTACCTCCCTCTCTGTCATTTTTATTGACTTGTTATTAATATTTTGTTGCATTTGAGGACAACTACCTTTTTATTTGTGGTAGGGTGAGGTATTTCCATACCTACCTCTTGTGACTATTCTGTGTATATATTTTTGGGTAAAGTGTTTAAATTGTGTTTTGATTATGTGTTGTGGATGTTTGAGCTTATGGCTCCTTGTTTTGAATGTAAATGGTTTTTAACCCTTTCTAAAAATTTTGCCACCTCTTGTGTTTGATTGTGGATGTTGTTGTGAAAATTTGAGTATCGGTCATGATCAATACCGATTACTTGAATAGTGCTCTTAATCAAACAAAAATGAATGCGCAGCTATGATGAGGCCAAATGAAGTTGCATAGACAATGTGTGAACTTTGTGCATCTCGTTGTAACTAGCCGATTATCGAATAAGTTTCTTGTGATGAACATTGCACACTAGCAAAAGTGTGGAGTCTTGTTTGATATTGGTGGTAATGCTTGGTGTGATGAGCTTACTGTGAACCCTGTGTGATGATACCTAGAATTTGCCTCGTTGGTCTGGCTGACTAAGTGATGCAAGCTCTCGAAATGATCTTAGGCAATAATTTTGAAGAGTGAAACAATTTGGCAATATACCTCTTTTGTGAGTGTGTGAACTTTTCTTGAACCCTTTTTTAGCCTTATCCTTTTCTTGGAAGAAACTTGATGAAATTGTAGTCCCTCTTTATCCATTCACCCTTAATTCTCATGAAGTGTGGTATGTTTCAATATCCAACTTAAGCCAAAAGTGTAAGTTGGGGTTGTGGTGAAAAGAGAAGGTAAATCAAGAAGTGCAAAGAAGTCCTCCTTATCCACGGTTTTGAAAAAGATGGAACCCCTCCATTCAAAAAAAAAAAGAAAAAAAGAAAAGAAGAATGATAGAGAAAAAGAATGAAAAAGTTGTGAAATAAGGTTTTGAGAGTTGCAAAAGAAATGGGGTGTCCGGTATTCCATGGAAGTGAATAATGTGGTGAATTTTGAGCATGAGTGACAATGCTCAAGAAAAGGAAGAAAACAAAAGATGATGTCCATACCACATATCATGAGGATAGGAGCCACTGAGCCTAAATGACCATACCTTTACACTTAGCCTCATTACAAACATTGAAAAGACCTTTTTGATCTTGAGTGAGCTGAAACGAATGTTCATTAAAAAATAAGGGCAAACCTATGGGTTAAGTCATGCATGTGTTCATCTTTGTGAGTGTGAGAGTTGCATATGATTCTGGAGCTATAATTTATGGAACAATTGTGTGTGAATATGGAATCATTCTTGTTGTGAGGGCATTTGAGTACCTTTGTTGAGCTTGAACTTACATTTGAAGCAAGTATTGTGAACTTGAGTGTTTTTGGTAATGGTGAGTCACAACTTGAATCTTTGAGTGCACAATTGATCCTTGCATGAATAAGTTGAGTCTTGTCGTGTGCATTCATGATTGAGTCTTGTTTAGCACTGTTTGAGACATTCTTTTTGAATTGCTGAACTTGAGTTTTACATGAGGGCAAGCAAAATTTTAAGTTGGGGTGTTGATGAGTCCGAGATTTAGACTCATTTGGGGCTTTGTTTATATAGAAGTAGTGTCCTCAAATGCTCATTTTGTGCCTATAACTGATGTAAAACCCTTGATTTTCAGGTATATGAATTGAGGAACAAAGCACGGACACTAACCGGCAAAAAGGAACAAACAAGCTGAAGAAATGAAGAAGGCGAGCCTGACGATCGCCAAGAGCACTCGGCGTATCACCGAGTGTCTAATCAGACCGCCTAAAGTTCCAGTGTGCCAAGCCCTGAGGGAAGAAAACAAGTCGGCAAGAGAAATGAGCAATCGGTGGATCGCCGAGTAATTCCGCGATGCAGTATTAGATCGCCCAAAGTTACAGAACCTTGAGGGTGCTGAATACTAAGACAGAAGGGTGATGAAAGTGTCCAAAGGGCGGCTCACCGAGTGGTTTGGCGAGCTCGACTTACTTCGCCGAGTGACTCTTCGCAGCACATCTTTGGCGACTATAAATACATTTTTGAACATTTAGTTTAGGATCCGATTCCTATCTTAGCTAATCTATTTTTGAGTTTTGAATTGTGAGACAAGTTTTCTCTAGTTTTCCTAAGCTTTGAAGAATAGTAGTTTTTCACTTTTGAGAAATTGGAAGTGGGTATTTGAGATTCTTCAAATTGGAGCATTGAAAGAACGAATCTACTCTTACCTAGTTGATGGATAATCAATTTGGTAATGGTTTTTACCATTTTATAAGGTCTAGTTAAAACCCCATTTATTAGGGTGTGATTATGTGATTATGGGATGATTTTGTTTATGGGTAATGCTAATTGTTAGTTTAAATGCTATTTAGAAGTGAGTTTAATCATTAATTACGATTTAATTTAAGAATTGTAGTTGCAAATGCAGTTCTAACTTTGTGTTCTTCGCTTGCTCGAGAGAGAGGTTTTAGAACTAAGGTTTTTAATTGATGGTCAGTGGGTATTGGGTTGACCTGGGTTCAGCTCGATATAGTTAATCCTAAACCCAATCCCTCACATTCAGCTCGAGAGAGTGAATGGACTAAGGTGTGGGCTACTTGTATTTTGCATGCTTGTTGATGTTTGAGAGAAATCAACTTGACTCGGGGTAAATTGTTTGAGAGAAGGTTTATCTCCTCTATAGCCTAGCTTACTCACTAACATCTAGCTATTTGCTAATAGTTGTAATTACCCATTTGTCTGTATTAGCCTATAATCAGAATCACATCCTAAGAACCCGTCTCATTATTTGTTAAGTTTTATTGTTTACCACTGTTTGTAGTTGATAATCAAAACCAAAACCCCCATTTGACATTCGTGTCACCCCCTGATTAGAATGATCTTTTTATTCGATAAATTTTATTCCTATGACTGATTTAAACATGTTTATACTTCCCAATTGAATCTTATACACGTACCACTCCCTGTGGGATTCGACCCCAACTTATTTAGTTGGGTTATATACTGATTAACGATCGTTGACACTTAGAATTAGATGAAGTGTCTTTGATAACATTATTCAATCAACTATCCCTAAGCGTCATCATCTTTGATAGAGGGAAAAACCTCACTTGGAACATTATGATTAGCCCCATCCAAGATGTGATAGAGTCTCTTGGTAACTCAGCCAACCATTTGTTCGCCATGCCCATTACAGAAAATGGAAACAACCTCAACCGGACCGATTCTTGCAATATGTTCTTGAATGAGAATAGTCCATAGACATCAACATAATTTCTGATATGCTCATGGGGATCCTCATGAGGTAACCCCCCAAATAAACCCTTCAATTGTAGGAGCTAAAAAATGGTGCTTGTGATGTGAAAAATAGTGTTTCCTTCAATTGGAGGCAAACGATTGGCCCCAGCACCACCCATTTGGACTGGGACATTGATGTTTGGGTCATTGACATCATTGAGGTTTTCGACATCATCTTGGTGGCCCACTTGGCTACCATTACTTCCGTTAACGCTCATCTCCTCCTATGTTTTAACGCAAGAAACACAAAACCAAAAACAAAAATAAGTAGATTCAACTATAACAAAAAAAAGAACACAATTCAAATTCACAAAAAGAATTTCAAACAACACCACTCTCCGGCAGCGATGCCATTTTGATTTAACGTTTCAAGCACACCTCATCCAATTCTAGGTTTCGACGATTGTAAATCAATATAAAACCCAACTAAGTTAAGGTCGAATTCCACAGGTAGCGGTACGTGTTTTAAATTTAATTAGGAAGTGAAAACATGGTCTAATCAGCCATAGGAATAGAAATTATCGAAAAGAACATTAATCAAGTTAAAAGAGTGTCATGAAAGTCAGATAGGGGTTTTGGTATTCAATTATCAACTAAAAAAACCCCACAAAAACTACAAAATAACAATAGGGAGAAAGATTCTCGGGATGTGATCGATTATAGCCAAATATAGGCATATGGGTACTTGCAATTACTAGTAAATAACTAAAGACAAGTGAGTAGGCTAGTCTTTAAGGGAGATAGTTTTCTCTCGAACAACTACCCTGAATCAAGTGATTTCTTTCGAACATCAACAAGCATGCAAATGAAGAGCAACCCACACCCTAATTCATCTACTCTTTCAAGCTCTATGGGTGGGATTTGATTTATGATTTACTCTTTCGAGCTAAACCCAGCTCAACCCAACCCACAAATCACTAATCATTAAGCTTAGTTATAAAACCTCTCTCTCGAGCAAGCCAAGAACACAAAGATAGAATTGCCTTTGCAATTACAATTAATAGATTAAACCACAATTAATGATTGAACTCACTTCTAAATAGCATTAAAACTAATAATTAAGAATACCCATAAACCAAATCAACCCATAATCACATGATCACACCCCAAGAGTTGGGGTTTTAGCTAAACATTATAAAAAGGTAAGAACAGTTACCGAATTGATTATCCATCAACTGGGTACGAATGATTTAGTCCTTACAATGCTTCAATTTGTCGAATCTTCGAAACCCACTTCCAAATTCTCCAAATTGAACCTCTAAAATTCTTCAAAACCAAGAAAACTAGAGAGAAAAAAGTTCTAAGCTAAAATCGTCTCTTCCAAATGTATCAAGCTACTAAAAGATATTAAAGTAAAATGTTCAAAATATAATTTATAGTCGCCAAAAATAATCCACGAATTAATGGTCGTTCGGCGAAGTAAGTCGGGCTCGCCGAACCACTGGGCGAGCCGCCCTTTGATCTTCTCCATCGCCTTTTCACCTTTGCATTCAGCATCCTTGAGTTGTAACTTTAGGCGATCTATAACTACTTTGCAGAACTGCTCGACGATTCGCTGACTGCTCCTTTCTGTCGCCAACTTGGTTTCATCCTTCAAGGGTGGGCACACTGGAACTTTAGGCGGTCAAACTAGCCACTCGACGATTCGCCAAGTGCTCTTGGCAATCACCAGGCCTTCCTTTCTTCATTTCTTCAGTTTGTTTTATTCCTTTTTGCTAGTTAGTGTCCTTGCTTTGTTCCTTAATCCATGTACCTGAAATTCAAGGATTTAACATCAATTTATGGCACAAATTAAGCATTTGAGGACACTAAATCTATATAAACAAAGCCCCAAATGAGTCTAAATCTTGGACTCGTAAAAAATAGACCCACTTTCATTTATTATAGAATCCAACCATTACATCATAATCAAAAATGAAAACTAAAAATAAACTAACGGGAAAAGGGGTAACATGGAAAGTTATCCTAAATTCTGAAATCTTGAAGATATAGGTCCCAAGAGCTTGGCGTCAGTTTCCCTCTTGGATTTAGAGTGACTTCATGCCCGAGGTTCAACAAGTTGCATGCCCATATGTTCTATCTTTCATCAGTGAGCCCATAGTATCCTTCTCCACCTAATTCTCTGCTCTTCACCTCTTTTAGGATCCATATGCAGTACTCAAGTGTACAGAAGGCCCGTCGTGCACCCATAGAAATGGTTACCACACGCTCCCATCTTTGCAGTATGTTGTGGATTTGCGGATTATCTAATTCAAAGTCATACTTAAACTGATCCATATTGGATCGGAGTGGTATCACTTGAGTTTGTCCAAATTGGTGGAGTACTCGAAGATGAGCATATGGTTGAACGTCCTTTAAGACAATAAGTTGAATGAAATAACGATCATCACCTCTCACTGTGGCACGGGGGGTGGATAGCCAATAGAGCTTCCATTGGATGCGGTAGCTGTCGAGTTCTATCAAAAATATCTACCAGTCTACGCATCCCACATGGGCATTGAAACCTACCATTCTTCTTGGATAATTATCAATCTTGTTGCCATAACCAAGGAAGAGGTCTACCGTGTCAAGTCGCCTGCGGAAGTGTTCAATAGCCCATAATTACAGCAAGAGGTTGCATCCTTCGAAGAATATTGTGCCATTGACGCATGCCGACAGATTTCTCATCATTTCCGCCATGATCATGGGCACTATTGTTTTCCTAGGTTCACCCTCTCTTTGAGCTAAATCTTGAACCATGTAACCCAAATGTGTGTCGATATTTCCGCTCTCTTTAGGGAAAACTAATGAACCTAATAATGCGATGTCAAAGGGATTCAAGCGATATGTTTCCCATCTCTCGATGGAGCACTCAAATTCTTCATAGAAAGAATAATAACCATCTTCTTGGCCAAAGCGTGAATATAGAAAGTCAAAAGAAATCCACCCAACATCTAAACAAGTTATGGTTGGATTGGACTTCATTCCCAGACATTTTAGAAACTCCCTTGATGATGGCTTATAGGGTACCATCATTTCACACTCATGGTATGACAACTCGATGAAACCACTAATTTCTTCAATCATTGGCACCAAATCAAAATCAACACATTTGAAGACCATCCTCACAGGATCCCAAAATTTCAGCAAGGCCCTAACCAAATGACGGTCAGGTATGACATAAATGAGGTAGGTAAGACCACCCAACAAATGACGAATGTCTCTCTCATGGTCTTCCTTGATATCATTCCACCACTTAGTTTGTAGTTTACCACTATGACCATTTGCGGGTTAACAGAATATGGGAAGGTCATAATTCTGCAAACAAAACAACAAACAAATTCTAAACTCCATTTTGGCACATTTTGGCTTAATTTAATTATCGTGATAACATTGACAAAAAATATGCAATTTTTCTAAAGGGTGTTAGGACCCTTTAGGCGATATGGTGGCTACTAATAGTGTGGTTTAATACCAATGGTCAAATCACCTAGGGCTTATGCAACATGTATGACCTAATTGAGATTTCTAAGAGTTGGTTCAACACAGACTTGAAGAGGTTCTATGCGAGAAGGCTCGTGGTTTCACTGCCGCCCACGCATATGTCGACTCTCACGATAATTTTTTTTTTTTTAAAAGGGTCTCAATAAGGAGAAGTATTAGCTGAATGCCAGTTTATCAAAGCGGTAACATTTAACATGTAGATGGAAAGCACTAACATATAGACAATTTATGGAAAGCAATAAATAAATACAGAAATAAAAATAAATAAGCATATAAGCATGTAAGAAATCCAACAAATAAGGAAAGGGATATGGGATTAAGCATGAAAATACTCTAATAGGGGAAAAGGAAAAGGGTGAAAAATGGAAATAAACAAATAAGGAAAAGGGAAACGGGTGGAACATGAAAAATAGACAATAAATAAGGAAAACAATAAACAAGAAAAGACAAATAACAATTTAGCATGGTATTAACCAAACAAGCAAGGAAATAACCAAATAAAGTAAACCCACATAAGCATGAAACACGTATTGGTAAGAACCTAAAGTCCCCAGCAGAGTCGTCATTCTGTCCCGCCCCATTTTTCGCAAAAATGAATTTCGGTGCATGACCTAACAACTCTTTTGGATTTGGGTGAGTGAAGAGTTGCCACCTAATGAATTAAGGCGTGTTAGGGTACCTATCTAACCTAACTAAAGGTCAACGAACCAGAGATTAGGTAAGGGTTCTAATTACCTCGAGGGGAAGGTGTTAAGCATCTCTCGAGGTCCACAAAGGTGGGTCCCGACCGTATCTCATGAATTATGTGAGAGTTACAAGTAGCACTCAAAGTCATTTTATTTATTTATTATTTAATTAAGCATGCTTACTACGTGATAAATAACAGTAAAAAAATAATATCGATATAAATTAAGAGAATAAGCAAGAAGGCAGAAAATAGACAAATAGATAGGCAAAAATTATTTTTATTTATTAAACTACCCCAAGTAGTTATAATTATAAAAAAATAAAAAAGGGAAAGAGACTCCAAAACTTAAACAAACACCCTTCTACGGATCAGCGCTCGACATATTATTCGGAAAGACAAAACCAATGTTTGTCGTTTGAAGCTTGAGTCGATTTTCATCATCTCCATTACAGGGTCTAACTACCCCTACCCCACCTTCCACATGCATACCAGCCTAGAAAGGTGCCTAGCGTCCACGCTTAATGTCCAAAAAATATTGGACTACTACTAGAGAGGTTTTAGACAAAAAGTAAAATATAAGTTGTCTACTTAGGCCCTCTAGACACCAAGCAAAAACACATTGGACAACATTTAACACATAAAATCTCAAGTTGACCTCTAGATTTTAATTAGCATGCTCTCAAACACAAGTAAAGTAAAAAAGTCTCATACGAAGTGTATGCGCATACAAACAATCATAACGGCAATTAATTTTTTAGTATTCCATAAAGTGATGAAACTGATTTTACTGGTGGCAGAAGGCGATCATAGATGCAGGCAATATATTAGAGCAGTGGCGGATTAGATGACTTTAATTAACATACTAAAACTGAATCATTAAATTGTTTTGACCATGCAAAGCAGTTTATTAATGCAGAAGTTACTTAGACATAATTTTATCAAGGTAGTAGATATCTAAGATAGTAGATTTTAACAAAACAATGCAGGAAAGGAGTATTATTAGCTGATTTTAAGTAGTAGGACAGATTATTACAATGGAAATAATTAAACAAACTGAGCAGATGTTAATCAAGGGCACATTAGTTTTAACCAGTTCAGTTTATCATTCAATAGTTAAATATTTTAAGGCCAGACAGCATGCAAAATGCAAAAAAATGGTGCATAAATTAATTGTGTAGATCAATTTTAACAGATTTAACATTCTAAAATAATAAGAGCATATAGACATGATATCTATGTGATTAATATATTGTCAGATAATTAAACCAAATGATTAACATGCTGCAATTATTAAATCTAATTAACATATCAATGTAATTCATTAAGTCTTATAGGCATGATTTCTAAGTGATTAACATGCTACAATTTTATTAGAAACCTAAAGTTAGTTAGAACTGGATTAATTAACTAACATGATTAAGTTATTAAAACATGCTGATTTACTTAAACTACTTAATTAACAGAGGCAAGCAAGCATTTAAAACGGTTCAGATTTTAATTAAATTATTACCATGTTGATTTAACTCTTAAACAAGCAGGGAAATATCTAAGCATTAACAGAGCAGAAAATAATCATGCATTAATTTTATTTAATTATAACATGTTGGCAATAGTTATTGATCTATTTTAAGTTGCAGAAATTAATTACGTTGCAGAACTTATGTAACAGTGGACATAAAATATGCAAAACAAAATTGCTCAATTCTTAACATGCTGAAAATATTAACCAAATTTAGGCAAAGTACACACAAAAAAGCATTATTAATATAACATAAACACACTTTCAGATTTAGTAGGTGTTGAGTTATTTGATTACATGCTGATTGATTTCAAATTCGAATAGGACGAAGTTATTGACAAATCAGTGCTTGACTTATGATCGATTATTTAGGAGACAATATAACTTATTCATCTAATTTTATGAATAATCAATATACACAAGTTATATTCAACAATCACAAGTAGTAAAATAAACAAAAGAAAAGTAAACAATTAGCACATATTTCCCTCTCCCCTTAGGCGATCCCCCCCAAATATAGTATATATAGAACAGAGTTAGAGTTATACAAGTTACTACAAGACAACAATAGAAATTAAATAATATACAAAACACAAATTAAATAAATTCGGCTCGTCTAGCGCTTCCCTCCCATGGTGACTTTTCAATAGCTTGAACCTCTAAGTTCAAAATCCTGTTAAGCTAAAGGAGATAGCATACCACAAATATAATAGCATTAATTTTCATATATTGGCAATACAAATTAATTCTAAGGGAACAACAAATAGTATGAACTTACATATACATAGAAAAGGATAAAGACTAACCCAAATGCTTCCATTTTATTTATTTCAAACACACTACACTATTCATAATAAAATGATGCAAAACGAAAATTAAATTAATGAAGGAGAGCTAACCAAATATGCAGAATATATTAATCAGCAATGCAGACGAACTTAGTCCTACAAACGACCCGAACACAACAAAACAACAAAGGGAGAGCGCTCCATGGTTTTGGGAATTTCTTTTACTTTGTTTTTTAGAGAGTAGAGAGTTTTTTTGCCAATTGTTAGAATGTGCCAGTGTCTTTCTTATTGCTAAAGCGTGAGAAATATAGAGTTAAGAGCATGTTTATATACTAGATGAGAGGGCACAACAATAATTTTAGGGGGCAGTTAATGGGATACTATTTTCCTTAACAAAGGGAGTATAAAATCAGCCTCATACTTTACCAAATATAAACAAGTAATAAGATCCGGTCTAAATTCTAATTACGGCATGAGATCAATTATCCAAAGTCAATAAAATATTAAACATTGTAAAATCAGAAAAGGGGGAGCAATTATGCTAAAGGGAAGAAGTAAACATATAACCTCAATCACACATTGATATTACCGTAAATGAACTAAGCAAAGATCTGGCTAAACTAATTTTAAGGTAAGAATAATCATGACATTTTACTTTACACAGCTCACACACATATAAATAAAAAAGAAGACGATACGCATTCCAAAGTTATATGCATTAGTAGCCAAATTAACTTAATTAGAGAGGGAATAATACACAAATCATGAGGATCTCCATTTAAATAGGATAAATAAAAGCTATCAGGAGAAGGAAGGTTTCCGGGTCACCATGATTAAGCCTATACTGTCGTTGGGGTATTAGAGATTAAAACTAAGTAACAAACCATCTAAATTGAGTAATACAATAAGAATTAATTATCATACTAAATTTCACTAAAATTACCGCAATACGATTATTAAGACTCTAAATCAACTATTCAAAAGACAACTCACTACATAAACTAATTTTAAGACTTATACACAGCAGTAGTGAGCGAGAATCAATTAACGGAGTGGCATAAGTATTCATATTAATAAAGTAATAGCAGACAAACATGGATATTTCACAATAACATATTGAACATATTAATCTCAAAATGAGCAACTCATCCGAGCTATTTTGAATTGAGAGAGTCAATGTATGAGAAGGAGAGGATCCAACGAATCAATTGACAACAAGATGCTTAGACTTAAATCACAAAAGTGAGTAATGACTTAGCTAAATTTATGAAACTAAGCAATTTTCAAACAAATGAGTATTCTAGTAGCAATTCGGTGAGAAGCAACATATCCGGACAGACCTTACGAAAAAATAGAGAGGCATATCAAAACTTCTAACCGAAATTGCAGTAGGCAAATAGGGTCCTAGTAGCTGCAACTAATAATCCATCTTGATTGCCTCGTTTGGTAGGAGTTGTTGTTGTTATTTTCAGTTGCTGACCAGAGAAGAGGGAATCAGACTACTGTTTTCTGCATGACTTGTCCTCGCCGAAGCTCGCCATTGTTGGTTGCTCTAGCCAAGCTGCTGGTCACTTGGGATTTCGCCGGTGGTTGCTTTTGCCGTTCACTGGTGGCTGCTACTTTTATGTTGTTGTTGTCGTAGAAAGAGAGGAGAGAGGAAGAGAGAGGGGCAGCGGAAGGAGAAGAGGACGACCGACGATCTCTCTCACCGGCCACTGGTGGTTCTCGGCTGCTCGTTGTAAAAAGGAGAAATGAGAGGAGGAGAGGAAAGGAAAGAGAAGACAGCGGGGAAAGGGGAGGAAGAATGAGAGTTTCATGGAGAGGAGCGGCTGCTCCGGGCGACGCTCTCCTGAATCAGGCGGCTGCTTCATCAGTTGCACTAGCTGGTGAGGATGGACGGAAAGGTGCGGCACTAAGGAGAAAGAGAGGAAGAGAAAGATTATTTTTAGGGTTTTGAGTTTTTTTTTATGTTTAGAATATGAAATAAAGGTTGGGCTTGATCTAGTCTGTCCGATCAAAGCAACCAACGGTTGGGATTTAATCAAGGTTGAGATTAATTATAATTGAAAATATGAAAATTGGAATGAATTGGCTAAAATTGAAATAAGAGTTGAATTGAATAGGTTAAAATTGAAATGGATATGTGTCTATAATTGAAATAGAAATGGATATGACCAAGGGCTATAATCTAAATAAATTGAATAGAAAGGGCTGCGATTTAAATGATTTAAGGGAAACTTAGGGAGATGCCATTCGATTAATAAAATACTACACATTATAATATTTTCATATAAATTAAAGACACCTAAATTTAAAAACATTTGACTAAATAAGTAAAATAATTATTTTGATTTTAAATATCGATAAATATAATAATTTATTTAACAATAATTACATAATGAAATATATAATTTTTAGACAAAATCGATTGTAATTTTAAACTCGAAATATGTTGTAAAAATATGTACTTAACCGAATAGCACTCCTGAAAGAGTTATAGGTCGGTCAAAACTTGGTGTCAACATTCCCAAATGTCCACCTTCCACCTGGATTCAAAACCCCTAAGTTTGATAAGTATGACAGGCACGGTGATCCCATAGCTCACATCAAGATATACTGCAATCAACTTAGGGGTGCAGGGGTAAAGAGGAACTACTCATGGTGTACTTTGGTGAGACTCTGATTGGAGTTGCCTCAGAATGGTTCATAGACCAAGAGATCTCCCACGGGCACATCTGGGATGATATGGCTCAAGATTTTGTTAGACAATTTCAATACAATGTCGACATTATGCCAGATCGTAATACACTCTCTAATATGAGAAAGAAGCCAAATAAGAGCTTCAGAGAATGTGTTATCAAATGGAGGGAACAAGTAGCCCGGGTCAAACCACCATTAGATGAACAAGAATTGGTTGACATCTTCATAGAGGCTCAAGATCCTGATTACTTCTTCCACCTAACAACCATAATCGGAAGAACCTTTCACACATCAATCAAAATTGGAGAAATGATCGAAAGTGGTCTCAAAACAGGAAGGATCCAGGCAGCAATCAAAGCTACCACATAGGCCATTCAGGGTGGTCCAAGCGGTTTTGGAAATTGTGAAAGGAAAGAGTAAGTTTCTTCGCTAGCGTCAAAGGGTGCTCAAAGGAAGTCTGATTGTCCTTACCCTCAAATTCAGGGCCAATCTAGCTATCCTTATAATTACTACCCTTATGTCCCTCAATATTCAGTATCTCCATCTCTATACGCGGTCTTCAATGCTTAGTCATATTTTCATCCTCCTAATCACCCCTATTTTCGGGCCCCAACTCAAGGAAACCTTCACCCACAACGACCACCCTATTTGGTCCCATACAACTCTCCTCCTACAGAAAATTATGCTCAAGAGTAGGGACAGAAAATGAAATTCACTCCATTGGGAGAGTCATATCTAGCTTGTTTCAAAAGTTAAGGAAGATAAGAGTGATTAAGTCTATCCCACCACATCATCTGAATCTAAATGCTTTGGGTTTCCAGGCCAATGATATATGTAAGTATCATTCAAGGCCCCAAGACACATCACTGATAATTTTTGGACCTTAAAGGGGGCGACAGAGTAGCTAATCGATCATGGAGTGTTCGTTGTGACGGATGATCAAAACACTCCAAATGTAACTAATAACCCATTTCCAGCTCAAAACAATTTAGTGGGCATGATCTGCGATGATCAAGAGTAAAAACTCCTTGGCAAAATGGTAAAGTTGTTTAGGAAGATCGGAGAAGAAGACAAGTCGATAAAGAGTTTAGAACCAGTCACATCGTTGAGTGTGGAAGGTGTCAATCTTGATACCAAAGTTTTGTTTGTCCCTGGAGTTTCAAAGAGTCTTGAAGTTCGATCAGGTATGCCGATGTTGTACGTATCTAAAGGCTTCTCATTAACACAACAGGACCAAAGTTGCGTGGCAAAATTGAAAGAGCCTATCTTGGTTAAACCCATCCAGCAACTCCCTGTAATTGATCCAAAGGTCGTTCCTTGGAACTATAATAAGATTGTTGTGTTTTACCGAGGAAAAGAGATTGTTGAAGAAGTTGATGAAGCAAGAGGGTTAACACGCTCTGGAAGATGTTATTCTCCAAAAGAGTTAAGGAAAGGGAAAATGGCCCAAGATATCCAAGTACCACTGAAGAAGGTTGTTACTGAGGATGAAGCATAAGAGTTTCTAAAAAAAATTAAGGTTCCAGATTACTCTATTGTGAAACAATTGAAGAAAACCCCTACACAAATTTCATTGTTGTCTCTACTATTGCACTTAGAAGAACATTTT
Source organism: Solanum gracilifrons (assembly GCA_029582605.1). Classification (NCBI taxonomy): domain Eukaryota; kingdom Viridiplantae; phylum Streptophyta; class Magnoliopsida; order Solanales; family Solanaceae; genus Solanum; species Solanum gracilifrons. The sequence continues at coordinate 35,769 of JAJOOH010002854.1, forward strand.
TGTGTTGTTTATTAAGATTCTCAATGAAGCACATGTATCGACGGAAACCACGGTAAATCAGTTAGAGAAAATGGCCAACCGCATCTTTGAGTCAAACACCATCACTTTCACTGATAATGAGTTGCCCACGGAAGGAGTTGGACACAATAGAGCTTTGCATCTTACAGTGAAATGTGAAGGGCACTATGTAAATAGGGTCATTATAGATGGAGGATCATGATCTGACATATGTCCTCTCTCTACGCTGGAAAGCTTGAAAATAAACCATGCCAGAATTTTCCCCAACAATGTGTGTGTTTGAGCTTATGACGGCTCAAGGCAGGATACCATTGGTGAAATCAAGTTAAACATGACAATTGGACCGGTGGACTTTATGAATATGTTCCAAGTAATGGACAAGGACACGTTTTATAATTTTTTGATAGAAAGGCCATGGATCCAGATGGCTCGGGCATTCCCATCAACTCTGCATCAAGTCGTTAAGTTTGAATACGACCATCAAGAAATCATTGTGCATGGGGAAGATGATTTATCTATTTATATAGATCCATCCATTCCATACATCGAGGCAAAAGAGGCATGTGCTTCCGTTGTTTTCAAGTCTTTTGAGATCGTATCAGTCGATCGATTCAAAGAAGGAGACCCCATCGTCCAACCATGTCTTTCTTCTTCCTCTTCAATGGTAGCAATGACAATGCTCAAATATGGTTATCAACCTGGTAAAGGTTTGGGACTGTGTTCGCAAGGAAATTGTGGATCCCATTGCTCTTTTAGGAAACCAAGGCACCTTTGGCCTCGGATACAAACAAAGCAAGAGAAATGGAATAAGGCTAAGAACCACAAAATGACTAATTGGGTGCTTCCATAACCGATTCCCCATATTTCTCATTCCTTTATCAAGCCTCAAGGTCTAGAAATTGAAGCTTCGTTTACTCATGAAGACATTGAAGAAGTTATTCAGGATCCCAACCAGTTGTTTTGTGAAGTAAACATGGTCCAAGTTGGTGAAGGTACAAGTCATGTCGATATGCATCTTGGCTCAAGTGTTGAACTAAACAATTGGGAAGCCACTCATTCCCCCACAAGAAAGGAGTCTTGGTAGTTTGTTTTGCTACTCTTTTGTATTTTGTTGATGTCAGGCTTGTGATTCGAAAATTTGGAAGTGTTTTGTATTATGTCAACCCTTCTATCCCTTTTCAACTTCAATTTCAATGAAAATTCAGTTTCATAGTAAAATTTTGTCTTTTCCCGTCCTCACTTAATTCTTATTCTCCATTTTTCAGTTTGGTAAATGTCGGCTTTGATAACATGACGTGCATGCAAAATTCACTCCCAGATCTCAAAGAGTTGTTTATTCTTGAATCACCGAGTCAAGAGGTTGAATATGATGATGAAGAAAAGGCTTTTAGGGAAATTAATAAGGAACTGGAACAGTTTGAGCACAAACCTAAGCCTAATCTTAGTGAAACTGAGGCAATCAATTTGGGAAGTACTGAGGAAGTCAAAGAAATAAAAATAAGCCTTCATGTCAAGCAAGAAATTAGGGATGCCATAATACAACATTTGTTTGAATACAAAAGATGTGTTTGCTTGGTCCTATGATGGCATGCCAGGCTTAAGTGTTGATTTAATGGTTCATAAGTTGCCCACTCATCCTGATTTTCCACCCATCCAACAGAAAAAAAGAAAATTTAAACTGGATTTGAGTGAAAAAATCAAGGAAGAAATCATGAAACAACTAAATACAAATGTGATCCAAGTCATTCGTTACACTACTTGGTTGGCAAATGTTGTTCCAATGCCCAAAAAGGATGGAAAGACAAGAGTTTGTGTTGACTATCGGGATTTGAACAAAGCTAGTCCAAAAGACAACTTTCCCTTGCCCAGTATCCACATTGATAATTGGGCCAAACACGAAATTCAATCTTTTGTGGACTGCTATTCGGGGTATCATCAAATCTTGATGGCTGAAGAGGACGCTGAGAAAACGACTTTCACAACTCCATGGGGGATCTGTTGCTACAGGGTCATTCCATTCGGTCTTTAAAATGTTTGGGCAACTTACATGAGGTCTATGAACACCATGCTTCATGACATGATGCACAAAGAAATTGAAGTATACGTCGATGACGTAATCATCAAGTCTAAAACACAAGTTGACCATCTGCAAGATCTAAGAATTTTTTTTGAAAGAGTGCGAAGAAAATTCTTTGAAAGAGTGCAAAGATATGATCTCAAGCTTAATCCATCAAAATGTGAATTTAGAGTTCCATTTGAAAAGTTTCTGGGTTTTGTTGTCAGTAGAAGGGGAACCGAATTGGATCTTTCCAAAATAAAAGCCATTCAAGATTTGCGACCCCCGAAAAATAAGACTGAAGTCATGAGTCTACTTGGAAGGTTGAACTGCATTAGTAGGTTTATTGCTCAACTCACAACCACTTCTGAACCCATTTTCAGACTTTTAAAAAAGGATGTTGTTGTCAGATGGATGGAGGATTGTCAAAAGCTTTCGAAAAAATCAAGGAGTATCTGTCCAACCCTCTCGTATTGGTCCCGCCTGAACCTGATAGGCCTCTCTTTCTATATCTTTCAGTGACTGATAATTCCTTTAGTTGTGTTCTTGGTCAACACGATTCCACAATCAGGAATGAGCATGCTATCTACTACTTGAGCAAGAAATTCACTAGTTGTGAGGTCAAGTACAGACTCTTGGAAAGGACATGTTGCGCCCTAACTTGGGTAGCTCAACAGTTAAGGCATTACCTTTTGTCCTACACAACTTACCTCATATCTAGGATGGACCCTTTAAAGTACATATTTCAGAAGCCAATGCCAACTGGCAGACTTGCAAAATGGCAAATCTTGCCCACTAAATTTGACATTATATATATCACTCAGACAGCAATGAAAGCTCAAGATTTGGCAGACCACTTGGCAGAGAATCTAGTCGATGGCAACTATAAACCATTGGATACATATTTTCCAGATGAAGAGATTAATTTAGTTGAAGAAATAGATCCAGATGAAAATCAGGTCTGACAATTATACTTTGATTGAGCAATCAACGCAAAAGGCACAAGGATTGGGGCAATTCTCATATCACCCATAGGGCATTACCCTGCAACAGCTCGACTTCGTTTCTTTTGTACAAATAACACAACAGAGTATTAATCTTGCATCATGGGTCTAAATATGATAATAGATTTGGGTGTGCAAGAATTGATTGTGTTGGGAGATTCTGATTTGTTTATTCGGCAAGCTCAAGGCGAATGGAAAACTCGAGACCTCAAACTTCTTCCATACAAACAATATGTGGAAGATCTTAGAAAGAGGTTTAGGTTCATCGAGTTTAGATACATCCCCAGGTTTCATAATGAATCGGCAGATGCCTTGGCTACTTTTGCCTCAATGCTTCCATATCCTGGAAACACTTGCATCACTCCCTTGGATATTCAAGTTCGGGACCAACATGGTTATTGTAACACTGTGGAGGTAGAATCAGATGGTTAGCCATGGTACCTAGACATTAAGAATTTCTTGCAGATAGGGAAATGTCCTGAACATGCCAATGAAAGCCAAAAAAGAACTATTAGAAGTCTGGCTAGTCGTTTCTTTTGGAGCGGGGAAGTTTTATATAAACAAACCCCAGATCTGAACTTGTTGAGATGTGTGGATGCTGAAGAAGCCGATAAGATCATGAATGAAGTACATGTTGAGGTATGAGGACCACACATGTGTCATGACCCAAGGTACCCACAAAACGTAACACGGCGTACTCGACCCCAAAGGGGTCTAAAACAAGTCCTTTGCATCATGACGTAGGTAATAGAATTGAAAATACGGAATAATTTAACACTTTTACAATCGAAGTCATATTTCATAAAAGCAACAAGCGGTAGTCTTTCTATACTCTTTGCCTCAAACCATCTAATACAACTTTTAGAATAAACTTTTGGGACACAGCCCATAGAATAGTCTCAACATGAATATAAAAGATATAAAAGAAAGGTGGGTTTTGTCCTCGAAGCTATGAGGACTCACCAAGATCTTCAACTTCTTGCAACTTCTATAAACCTAACCCCAAGTAGCTCTCGAGTCTCCAAACCTTACATTTGATTAGAATATAGGAAATATACGTTACTACAAAATGTACCAAGTATGAAAGCTAGCACAACATCATAAGAGCATCTCAAAATAGTTAGTCAACATAAGACATAAGCATAAGAGATAATAACATGGTCATAACACCATCAACATAGCCATAGAATAATCATCAACACAAGCATCATATAAACATAAGTCAACATAAGATATATTTTAAGAGCATAGGAGATACATCATGTTCATGGCATAGTCTTTACTTAGACTTTCATGGTTACATACTTCAACCTTAAGTCCTTCATATTACAATAGAGCTACTTCACAAGCCACCTACAAGTATACTTGTGCAATGCAAGGATACCATCACATATTAACATCTAAGCTAAGTACCTCAGGGCATAGTCCACCTTCACATTCAAGACTTAGGTCTTCATGTCATATTAATTATAATCTATGTACATGGTCAACTCTTAAGCTTCTCTATGCCATAAGGGTACTATACTTCTAAGTAACCCCAAGACACACTTGCGCAATGCATGAAAGGCATCCCATACTACCCTTCACACTAAGCATAGACTTGAAGTCATCCTAGTCATATTCACTCTACTTTGGCCTCATTATTAGCTTAACTCTCATAACTAAGGAAATCTCTCACCTTTAGTCAACTATAACTAGGAAGGGAAACTCTAGAACAATCCTATCTCAAGACTTCTCTTTAGCGACCCTAAGTCATACTTGTGCAATGCATGCATAGCACCCCATAATACTATACATTCTAAGTACTACCTTTAGGTCCTCATGCTAAAACTTCTTGGTTTGGAACCTAGTTCCTCTCTTTAACTTTAGAACACTATGAGGTACTTTATTAAGTAGTCTTAGTTCAATTATTCTTTAGAACACTATGACATACTTCTCAAGCATGTCTTAGTTCATAGGATATGGAGATTGCTACTAAGAACCTTAACTCAAGTATGTGAATGTTCCTATCTCATGAGACCTAACTTTGGGAAAACCCACACTCTACTACGTAAGAGTCCCCCATTTAACTTGGATAGTCCTCACATCAACTAGGTGTGGTTCTCCTTTCTTCTTGGAGTCCAGACCCTATCTTGTGTGACATTCCATCTCATTGTCAATATCCACTTGGAGCCAAGCATACACCCCAAGATTTACTTGTTAAGCCTGGCTTAAAACTTATCTTTAACGAAAGGATGTCCTTGACAAATCCATCCATGCTCAATTTATTCTATCACTTTCATCTATCAAGAATTCATAAGGTAGGTTAGGTGAGTATAGGCCTTTCACCACAATTCAACCTATTAGACTCCTATTCTCTTTTAGACTTTACTCTCAAAGCCTTACCATCAATAGTTAATCACATTAGTTTCACCCTAAAGCCCTAGCTATTTGGATCACAACCTTACTCTCAAGGTTTCTTTCTTAATCTCTTTTTTAATACCTAGACTTCAAGGTAATTGGATCACATCTTTCATTACTAGGTGACCCTAGGCCTAATTGATCATAAAGGTTCAATTCTAACTTTTCAAGTCATGATCCTTTCCTATTCAACCAAGTCTAGTTTAATTCATTATTAGATGGTCCTAAATATTATCAATTAGTATTCAAGACATTGAAATATGAAGATCACTTTAGAACCTTCAATTTTGCCTCTAATGGCATAAACCCACAAAGATCACATTTATCAACTTAGAGTAGGGTTCATCATAGAAATCACATGAAATAATCATAATATCCTTAATCAAAGCTAAATCAATCATAATTGGATGTTATCCACTAGATTGGAATCACATCCAAGCCCTACCCACAATGCAATCACAACCATAGCTAGAATTTGGTTTTTGAGTTCACAACTGGGGGAAACTATGGAGGCTCCATGGGTGGAAGAACCCATGGATAATTAAGCTTCACATACCTTTAATCAAATCCCTAAAAAAATCTTGAATCAATGGTGAAAATCACCCTAAGCTGCTGCCCCAACTTCCTTTCTTCTTGTTCTTCTAGAGAGAGAATTTCTTGAGTCTAATTTGGGGGTTCTAAGATGAATGAGCTAATGAGTTATTTTTAGGGTCTTATTAGGTATTTATATGTGGTTATTTAACTACTTAACCGATCCCCTAAGTCCTTAATTAAATAAATAACTAATTCCCAAACCCCCTAACTAAAACTAAAATGTCATAACTTGGCAGCATCTACACCCCTCCACCTAAGGACCGTAGGTGGAGCTACTGGCCGTTGTTTGGTCTCCGTGGTTATGGACTGAGGCTCAGACCTGCAGGTCTGGTGGCCTTGACCTACGCCCATGACCTACGGGGCGTGCTCTGGTCTACTGGCTGTAGATGGCCAAACGTAGGTCCATAAAATAGACTGTTTTGGGGTCCTCCTCAAGGACCCCTTGGGTGGTCCTTGGGGAGTCGTACCCAAACGTTTAACCCCTAAAACCCCTATTCTATGTATGGGAACCATTTTTACAAGTTTTAACCCTCATACAACACTCCAAAACTCTAACCAAAGGCTCTCGAACTTACTAGCTCAACTCACTAAATTACGGGGTGTTACATTATCCCCCACTTGGGAACATTCGTCCTCAAATGATACTTTAAACACTTCATAAAGTCTAAAATCTAACTTAGCAGCCCATTATGCATTCACTACATCTAATGAACACTACCAAAGAAGAAAACTCTGATTCCAAGCTAAACGCATTCAATGTGACACAAGGGAGTAAGAACTACTTCTACCAACGCAAAATGCATTAAAATCTATATCTATTCATTTTCAAGGAGGAACTAACATCTCCTCACTAAAACATGCTCAACACATACACATGAAGCCTATATGCATTTTTTTCCTCTCAAAAAACATCTATTTGAGGAGGAATCTTTCAACTCTACCAACTAGGGCATGCTCATAATCAACTCATGAAGTCTATATGCAAATCTACTTAAATGCACTACAACATGAGGAAACAATGCATAAAAGTCATTTCTAACAAGTCTTAAGCATTTTCATGAACATGCATCACATAAGAAGATCATGTAAACATACTATTCATACATGACTTCACATAAAAGCAAATCAAGAGGAACTTATCATCTCAAGCTTGAATGAGAGTAGAAGGAAAGGATGAGGACATCGGGACATCTCATTTGCCCTTGGCCTCCGAAGTAGAACTCTTAACCATATTACTTACTAAAGAACACTCCTTACCAATCTGTGGAACAACTTCCATGTTCTTCTGTTTCTTGACTTGCCGGTCCAAGACCTCTACCGGTACTTCTAAATTAGAGAGGTTCTCATTAAGCAACTATAGATCACAAGCAACCTTACTAACACCACTCAAGATCTCACATGAGCCTAACAAACCGAGACTAAACTTCCCATACTCACCAAATATTTCTAGGAACCCTAATTCATGAACATCACTTAGATTTCACATCACCACACAAAATCATTCTAAACCATGGTGAATTACACTTCTACCCTTCTTAGAGGAGTCTATTCACTCAACCGGCATTACTCAAACACCCTATTTAACCAATCTATCAACATACCTCAAAATTTATCATAGCTAAGTCGGGTCTACCAACAACTAAACATAACCACACAATAACCTTGCTAGGTAGGACTACTATATCCCCCTTGGGAGTTAGCCTACACAAATTCTTCTAAACATCTATCATAGCATAAAGGCAATAATGAAGCACCATTTATACTAAAGACAACATCAAAGTCTATCATCTCAAATCATACCAAGTCACATAGCCATAATTGGCATCTCAACCAACCATTCTCCCTCACACCTTGTAGCATCCTTCTAATAGTCAAATCCTAAAGACCATGATAGGGAATAACGGAGAGAGCCTATAGATCTATGGCACGACTTGGAGAATGAAGAAGTGACATTTTTCCTAAGCATCCAATAGCCTCCTATTCATAAATGTGTCGCGACTCACACCCATGAATAAGACTCTACTTAGACATGGTTTGAGAAATCTTAAAATTTATCCCAAAACCTTACGCTCTGATACCAAGTTTATCACGACCCAGGGGTACCCCCTAGACGTAACACGGCGTACTTGACCTCGAAGGGGTCAAATACAAGTCCTTTGAATCATAACATAGGTAATAGAATTGAAAATATGGACCAATTTAAAAAATTTACAATCGAAGTCATATTTCATAAAAGCAACAAGCGGAACTCTTTCTATACTCTTTGTCTCAAACCATCTAATACAACTTTTAGAATAAACTCTTGGGACAAAGCCCATACAATTGTCTCAACATGAATATAAAAGACATAAAGGAAAGGTGGGTTTTGTCCTCGAAGCTATGAGGACTCACCAAGATCTTTAACTTCTAGAAACCAAACTCAAAGTAACTCTCGAGTTTCCAAACCCTACATTTGATAAGAATATAGGCAATATGTGTTAGTACAAAATGTACCAAGTATGAAAGCTAGCACAACATCATAAGAGCATCTCATATCGTTAGTCAACATAAGACATAAGCATAAGAGATAATAACATGGTCATAACATCAGCAACATAACCATAGAATAATCATCAACACAAGCATCATATCAACATAAGTCAACATAAGATATATTTAATGAGCATAGGAGATACATCATGTTCATGGCATAGTCTTTACTTAGACTTTCATGGTTACATACTTCAACCTTAAGTCCTTCATATTACAAGAGAACTACTTCACAAGCCACCTCCAAGTATACTTGTGCAATGTACGGATAGCATCACATACTACCATCCAAGCTAAGTACCTCTCTTTGGTCATTCTTGGGCATAGTCCACCTTCACATTCAAGACTTAGGTCTCCAGTTCATCTTAATTATAATCTATGTACATTGTTAACTCTTAAGCTTCTTTATGCCATAAAGGTACCATACTTCTAAGTAACCCCAAGACACACTTGTGCAATGCATGAAAGGCATCCCATACTACCCTTCACACTAAGCATAGACTTGAAGTCATCCTAGTCATATTCACTCTACTTTGGCCTCATTATTAGCCTAACTCTCATAACTAAGGAAATCTCTCACCTTTAGTCAACTATAACTAGGAAGGGAAACTCTAGCACAATCCTATCTCAAGACTTCTCTTTAGCGACCCTAAGTCATACTTGTGCAATGCATGCATAGCACCCCATAATACTATACATTCTAAGTACTACCTTTAGGTCCTCATGCTAACACTTCTTGGTTTGGAACCTAGTTCCTCTCTTTAACTTAAGAACACTATGAGGTACTTTATTAAGTAGTCTTAGTTCAACTATTCTTTAGAACACTATGACATACTTCTCAAGTATGTCTTAGTTCATAGGATATGGAGATTTCTACTAAGAACCTTAACTCAAGTATGTGAAAGGTCCCATCTCATTGTCAATATCCACTTGGAGCCAAGTATACACCCCAAGATTTACTTGTTAAGCCTTGCTTAACACTTATCTCTCATGGAAGGATGTCCTTCACAAATCCATCCATGCTCAAGTTATTCTATCACTTTCATCTATCAAGAATTCATAAGGTAGGTTTGGTGAGTATAGGCCTTTCACCACAATTCAACCAATTAGACTCCTATTCTCTTTTAGACTTTACTCTCAAAGCCTTACCATCAATAGTTAATCACATTAGCTTCACCCTAAAGCCCTATCTATTAGGATCACAACCTTACTCTCAAGGTTTCTTTCTTAATCTATTTTTTAATACCTAGACTTCAAGGTAATTTGATTACATCTTCCATTACTAGGTGACCCTAGTCTTAATTGATCATAAAGGTTCAATTCTAACTTTTCAAGTCATTATCCCTTCTTATTCAACCAAGTCTAGTTCAATTCATGATTAGATGATCCTAACTATGATCAATAAGTATTCAAGACATTGAAATATGAAGATCACTTTAGAACCTTCAATTTTTCCTCTACTGGCATAAACCCACAAAGATCACATTCATCAACTTAGATTAAGGTTCATCATACAAATCACATGAAATCATCATATTATCCTTAATCAAAGCTAAATCAATCATAATTGGATGTTATCCACTATATTGGAATCACACCCAAGGCCTACCTAATGAGTCCACAAATTGGACTCATTTAGGGCTATATTTTGACAAAATTAGTGTCCTCAGATGCATATTTTGTCTCATTATCTGATGAAAAACCTTAAGTTTCAGGTATTTGAAGTTGGAGGGAAAGCATGGACACTACTTAGCAAAAAGGAACAAAGGCAGCTGAAAGAACGAAGAAATGAAGATCTGAGAATCGCCGAACCCGTTTGGTGAGTCGCCAAAAGGTTTTATCCTTGCCTTTTGTTCCAGTGTGCTATGCCCTGAAAGATCGGATCAAATCGGCGGTGAAAAGGAGCAGTCGGCGTGTCGCCGAGCAGTTCCGTGAATCAGTACTATGTCGCCCAATGATCCAAAACACAATGATTCTGAAGGATAGAGCAAGACAGCAAAAAAACTGACCAAAGGGCGGATCGCTGAGTTGATCAGTGATCCCGACTAACGACGCCGAATGATCCGCTGCAGCACATGTTTTTGAAAACTTTAAATACTCGTTGAGAGTTGTAGCTTGATATCCGATTTTTAATATAGAATTTTTAACATAGAATCTTGAGTTCTAAGTTTGGAGAGGGTTTAGAAGAACTTGAAGATTCAAAGGGTTTCAACACCAACAATTTGGACTTGGGTCTTGTGGATTCTTCACTCTTTTCTTGTTTTGAGACTTAAATCTTCATATCCATTTGAATGCAAACTCATATTAGTATAAATTTCAATCTCTTTTTTATGTCTAGCTAAAACCTCAATTCTTGGGGTGTGATTTTGTGAATATGAGTTAGATTTTATGTTGGGTCCTTCTTGTTGATGATTTAGTTGTTGTTTAGATATTATTTGGTTTAGTAGTTGTGGTGGAACTTAATGAAATTGTAGTTGCAAATATGATTTCACTTTTGTGTTTTTGTCCTGCGAGAGAGAGAGGTCATAAAACTAAGACTACTAAATTGATGGCCGGTGGAATTGGGTCGATATGACGTTCAGCTCGAGAGAGTGAATGGGCTAAGGTGGAGGTTGTTCTTCATGCGGCAACTTGGTGTTCGAGAGAAATCGAGTTGATTCGGGGTAAGTTGCTCGAGAGAGAATTTACCCCACTATAGTCTAGCCTAGTCACAAATATTTAATAGATTTATTATCAAAAGTGAGTACCCAATAGTTTAGTTTATCCCGTATTCCTATAACATCCCAAGAATCCCCTCTCCTTGATTAGTACTCTTTGCATTTTTTTTGCTCTTTTTGCTTACTTGTTACAAACCCCCATTGATAATTGACGCTTGCATCACCTCTTAGATTTAACATGTTTATATTCGATAATGTTTTTAGCTATGACTAATTAGAACTCAATTTTATTTTTCTATTAATTCTCTAAACCACTCCCTTGGGACTCGACCCCAACTCAATTTTATTTTTCTATTAATTCTCAAAACCACTCCCTTGGGACTCGACCCTAACCCTTGGTTGGGTTACTTTACTATTGTATGATCATAGACACTTGCATTGGAAGCTGTGTCTTGATTACGCAAACATCAAAATGGCGTCGCTGCCGGAGAGTGGTGTTATTTGAGAATTCTTAGATTAGTAGAATTTTTGTTGTTGATAGTTGTAGTTCTCCTCACTTAACTTTCAATTTTTCTTTGAGTGTTTGTGTGTCACAACAGGACATATGAGTGCAAACGGGAAAAATAGTTGCCAAGCTGGCAATCCAGTGGATGGTGCTTTTCGACATCGATGACGTTAATATTGTTTATAACCCTGTCCACGTAGGTGGGATGGGTGCAATTCGCATGCCACAAGATGACGGAAATGCAATGTTTGAAGTTACTAGCGCGACACTCTAGCTCATACATTCAACAAGTTTATATAGAGGGTTAGTGCATGAAGATTCGCACGAACAAATACGAAGCTTTGTGGAAGTGTGCACCCCTTTATCGTTCAAGAATATATCGTAAGAATCCATACGGCTTCGCTTATTTCCATTATCATTGACTGGGGGAGCTACTAAATGGTTGGTCGAGCTTCCAAACAACTCCATCAAGTCATGGGAGGAGTTGGTTGTGGCCTTTCACGAAATATTCTTCCCTCCATCAAGAATGATGAAACTGAGGGACGACATTTAGAATTTTAATCAAAAGGAGGGCGAACCAATTCACGAATCATGGACAAGGTTCAAGATATTTTTGCGAAAGTGCCTAACGCATGACCTACCAATTAAATTATTGCTCCAATACTTTTACCATAGTCTGGACTCGGTTAATAAAGGGATAGCTGATCAATTGGTGCAAGGAGGAATAATGTTACAATCATTTGAAGTAGCCTCATTTCTCCTAGATGGTATGACTAAAGTAAACCAGGCATGGTAGTGCTTCAGATTAACGCAAGAACAACTCTATAAAGAGAAGGAAAGGGACAAAAACATCAAAAAGATGTTGTCTCAAATGGAAATTCTACAAGAACACATGAAGGGGACATATGGAGTATTTCGAGTTGAGAAGGGTTCTTCTTCCGGTTACTCAAGACCGGGAGAGAATTAAGGTTGGAACTCCAAAAGATATGAGGAGGGTTTCCACCCACGCTATCAACAGCGGGGCGGAAATCAAGGTTGGAACTATTAGAGGGGTGAAGAACCAAGGATATTATTGGGCTGAGAAAGATGATCATGAGAAGGACCATACTCACTTGAGTTAAAGCCCAAAATCTAAAGAGAGTGAAAGTAGTCCTCGGGTAAATGATCTATTGTCATGCATACTTGATAAAGTTTAGGGTCGGATGATTTGTTAAAAGGGATGAAAGATGAATTTTCATCATTGAACAGTAAAGTGAATTCTCATACTGATACCATCAAAATGTTGGAAGGTCTATTGAGTCTATTATTAGCTCAATTAACATCCAAAACACTGATGGAAGTTAATGAAAGAGGGCTGGTTGTAGTTACCCGTAGCGGAAAGGTGGCAATAGAGAATGTGATGGAAGTTGAGGATCCTCAAAAGCATGAAGAAAGCCAAGGTATGGAAGAACAAGAATTACCTATTCAACAAATCCTTGCCAAAGAACCACAGGAGGAAGCGGAGTAACATGCTCATGTTCCAAAATTTATGCACCCTTTACCTAAAATACCTCCACCATTTCCCCAACGCTTGAAAAAGAAATAAAGACGAGAAGTTCAAAAAATTCTTGTCAATGTTCAAGAAATTATCAATTAACCTTCCTCTGGTGGAAGCATTATTGGAAATGCTGGGTTACGCCAAATTCATGAAAGAACTAGTTACAAAGAAAAGGACCTTGGACTATGAAACTATTGAAGTGCCCCATAGTTGCAGCGCAATTATGACAAAAAAGTCAATCACTCAGAGAGACGATCCTGGGGCATTTACCGTCCTATGCACAATTGGCATTCTCCAATTCGCTAAGGCTTTGTGCGGTTTAGGAGCAAGCATCAACTTGATGCCCTATGCAATATACAAGCAACTTGGTTTGGGTAAACCAAAGGCAACCACAATGAGACTCCTTATGGCGGATCGATCAATCAAGCACCCAGTGGGGATACTCTATGGCACCTTGATAAAAGTAGATCACTTAATCTTTCCGGCTGACTTTGTGATTTTAGATTATGAGATCGATGCTGAAATCCCCATTATTTTGGGAAGGCCATCCTTAGCAACCGGGAGGGCATTGGTGGATGTCGAAAGTGGGAAATGAAAGTTTCGGGTGAACGATAATGAGGTAACCTTCAATATTTGTGAATCCATGAAACAACCAAGTGATATCCATGTGGTGTCTACTGAGGATGTTATAGATGAGGCGGTGGCAAGTGTGAGCCATTTGATGCAAAAGAATGAACCCCTTGAATCTGTGCTTGCTAATTATGATGAATCCGAAGTTCAAGGCTATGATGAAGTGGTAGCTGCGTTATCGGGGTTAGGAGTATATTCAAGGAATCCAATCAAGTTAGATATCGACCTGAAAAATAGAGAAAGTCCTCATGCAAAGCCATCAACTGAGAAACCGCCACATCTAGGGTTAAAAGTACTACCCTCTCATATCAAATATGCCTTCTTGAGAGCCAATAATACTTTACCAGTGATTATCATAGTTGACTTGCTTGAAAGGTAGGTGAAATTGCTCATTGAAGTACTGCGAAAGCATATAAAAGCTATAGGATGGACCATAGCTGGTATAATGGGCATTCCTCCTGGTATATGTACGCACAAGATTCGGCTTGATAATGAATGTAAACCTAGTGTGGAATATCAACGGAGATTGAACCCACCAATCCAAGAGGTGGTGAAAAAGGAGATCATTAAGTGGTTAGACGCGGGAGTAATCTACTCGATTGCAGATAGTAAATGGGTAAGCCCGGTGCAATGTGTATCTAAAAGGGAGGTATCACTGTAGTCCTAAATGCAAAGGAGGAACTTGTGCCGACTAGACCATTGACTGGGTGGAGAGTATGCATGTACTATCAAAAACTTAATTCATGGACTGAAAAGGATCACTTTCCAATGCCTTTCATGGACCAGATGCTTGACCGATTATCGGAAAGGGGGTGGTATTGTTTTTTAGATGGGTACTCCGGCTACAATCAAAATCTCTATTGTGTCGGAAGACCAAGAGAAAACCACTTTTACTTGCCCTTATGTAACATTTGCAATCAAAAGGATGCCATTCGGATTATGTAATGCCCCAGCGACATTTCAGCGTTGCATGTTGTCTATTTTTACGGATATGGTCGAAGACTCTATGGAGGTATTCATGGATGACTTCTCAGTCGTAGGGGATACGTTTGAAGAATGCTTGACACATTTAGGGCAATTGCTCCAAAGATACGTGGAAACGAATCTAGTTCTGAATTGGGAGAAATGTCACTTTATGGTAAAGGAAGGGATTGTTCTTGGGCATAAGGTATCCCAAAAGGGGCTGGAAGTTGACAAGGCAAACATTGAGGTTATTGAGAAACTACCCGCGCCAATTTCAGTGAAAGATGTTCGTAGTTTCTTGGGGCATGCAGGGTTCTACCGAAGGTTCATTAAAGTCTTCTCAAAGATTGCACACCCACTATGCAAACTCTTGGAGAAGGAAGTGAAGTTCTATTTTGATGACACTTGTATGGCTACATTTCAGTGTTTGAAAGAGAAACTAGTATCCACCTTGATTATCATCAGCCCTAATCGGTCCGAATCTTTTGAAGTAATGTGTGATGCTAGTGGTATGGTATTGGGGGTAGTGTTGGGGAAAAAGCGCAATAAACTATTTCACCCAATTAATTACAAAAGCAAGACTCTAAATAGTGCCCAGCGCAATTATACGGTCACTAGGCAAGAGTTGTTTGCGGTAGTCTATGCATTTGAAAAATTTCGGGCATACTTGCTAGGCACCAAAGTAATCGTACATACGGATCATGTTGTACTCCGTTACTTGATGGCAAATAAAGATGCAAAACCAAGATTGATAAGGTGGGTGCTACTATTACAAGAATTTGATTTTGAGGTAAATGATCGAAAAGGGTGCAAAAATCAAGTGGTTGATCACTTATCGAGGTTGGAAGGAAGGGAAGATGTTGAGCATGAGGTCGACATAGATGACTCCTTCCCCGATGAACGGGTGTTTGCAATATCTCTCAAACATACACCATGGTATGCAGATTTTGCAAATTACATTGTGAATGGACAGATGCCGGATGAGTTGACCTTTTACCAACAAAAGAGGTTTATGTTCGATGTTAAAAAGTACTTTTGGGATGAACCATACCTGTTTCGAGAGTGTGCTGACCATGTCATTAGAAGGTGTGTTCCTAAAGAAGAAGTGGTAGAAATTCTCTATGCTTGTCATGCATCTCCAGTGGGAGGTCACCATAGTGGTATTCGCACCGCCGCTAAAGTTCTCTAAATTGAATATTACTGGCCGTCCCTCTACAAGGATGCACATGAATTTGTGAAGAAATGCTCTCAATGTCAACAACAAGGCTGAGTGTCTAGAAGACACGAACTACCTCTCACTCATATTTTAGAGGTCGAGCTATTCGATGTATGAGGGATCAATTTCATGGGCCCATTTGTGAGCTCATTTGGAAATAAATATATCTTGGTGGCTGTAGATTATGTTTCCAAATGGGTGGAAGCCATTGCACTTCCAAACAACGAAGGAAAAAGTGATGTCCAATTTTTGAAGCGTTACATCTTTGCAAGATTTGGCACTCCTAGGGCAATTATTAGTGATGGGGGATCCCACTTTTGCAATAAGTGATTTTCAATGACACTGAGTAAATATGGGGTGAAACACAAAGTAGCAACCCCATATCATCCCCAAACAAGTGGCCAGGTCGAGGTATCAAATCGGGAGATCAAAAGCATTTTGGCAAAGACAGTGAATGCCAACAGAACTGACTTGTCTAGGAAGCTCGATGATGCACTATGGGCATATCAGACCGCTTACAAAACACCTATTGGTATGTCCCCATATCAGTTGGTTTTTGGTAAGTCTTGTCATTTGCCCGTTGAGTTGGAACACAAAGCATTGTGGGCATTGAAAGCTTTAAATTTGGACTGGTCAAAAACTTCAAGGGGAAGGGTAGAGCAGTTGAATGAACTAGACGAATTTAGGCTCAAATCTTATGAAAGTTCAGCCATTTACAAAATAAGATGAAGAAATGGCATGATGCTCGAATACTCAAGCGGGACTTCAAGGTAGGAGAGTGGGTGTTTCTATACAACTCTCAACTTAGACTATTTCCCGAAATCTCAAATTTAAATGGTCTGGACCTTTTAGAGTAACGCGAGTGTTCACCAATGGTGCCATAGAAGTCAAAGATCAAGAGGGACCTCCATTTAAATTGAACGATCAACATTTGAAATTATATTTTGGGGAATGTCAAGAGATTTCTTTGGTCGAGGTCGTGTATCTGGAAGATACTTAAAGGCACTTCCACGTCGTACCACGACATTAACTAAGGTGTTCTTTGGGATGCAACCCAAAATCCTTTTATTGCTCTTTGTTGGTTTTAGAAATAATGGTGTGTTAATTGTGCAGGATTAAGTGTGGGAAGCATTTGGAAAGAATTAGATTGGCGAGAGAAATGTTCGATTGGTGAGTCGCCAAAGTATTAGGCGACACGACTCATGCCGTCGTTTGATCCAACCCAGTTTAGGTTTGGGGCTCTGTCAAACTCGATTAGCCCAAAGAAATGATTGGCGAGTCACTGATCAGCTCGGCAAACCTGATTTGTATTGCCGTTTGGATTCCCAAATTAACTGGGGGATTTTACAAAAATTGGCGAAGAATATGATTGCTTGATGTGACGCTGAATGGTTCGGCGCTCACGACTAATGTCGCCGAGTGGTCAGGAACTGGACGGTTTTTCAAGCCTTAGATTTAAGAGTTTCAATTTCCTACGCTCTCCCTCATTTTCAAACTTTACAAACTCACACCAAGTTTTACTTTCAATATTGTTGCATCTCTATTGTATTTTGGTTGTTGAATTGTGCTCGGATCTGGATTGCATGGTCGCCTAGCATCTTAGTAGCATCTTAATCGGCATCTAAGGTTAGTTTCCGAGCCCTAAGTTCCTTTTATCAAAAGTTGTGCTCAAATGCAATGCCATCACTTTGATATTGTGTGCTGGTCCTTTCTGGTAGGATTAGAATTTTTGTTTGCTTGCTTCGATTCGATAATATTGACCGTACTGAGTTAAATAGTTGATTCCTGAAAATTGTGCCCTATAGTGGATGAAAAATCGTGGGTTATGCATAAGTGTCGCTGGGTCTGAGCCTAATTTGGCTATTGCATATTTTGATTTTCTTTCGGGGGTTGCGGGGTTGAATTCGAGAGGATGGGTTGAAAATAGGTGCGTTGAGCCGTTTGGCCAGCTGGGCTGAGCTCGCCGAACCACTCGACGGTTCACCTAACATCCCCATCTTGCCTTTAATTTAATGATAAATATGTTGTTGATTCTGTAACTTTCGGCGAAAAGCCTGATGTCGCCGAACGCACTCGGCGTCTCGCCAAAAGACCTCTTGTTCACCCTTTGTCTGCACCCTTGTATCCTCTATGCACTGTGATGAGTTCACAAATTGGACTCATTTAGGGCTATATTTTCATAGAAATTGTGTCCTAAACTGCTTATTTTATCTCAATATCTGATGAAAACCCTTAAGTTTCAGGTATTTGAAGTTTGAAGGAAAGCATGGACACTACGTCGCAAAAAGGAACGAAAAGGCTGAAAAGAATGAAAAAATGAAGGCATGAGGATCGCCGAATCCACTTGGCGAGTCTCCAAAAGGTCTTACTTCGCCTTTTGTTCCAGTGTGCTGAGCCCTAAAGGAAAGGATCAAGTCGGCGGAAAAAGGGAGCAGTCGGTGCATCGCCGAGAAGTTCCGTGAAGCAATACCATGTCACCCAATGACCCAGAACACGACGATGCTAAAGGATGGTGCAAGACGGCGATGAACTACACCAGAAGGTGAATCACCGAGTTGATCGGCGATTTTGACTAACAACGCCGAATGATCCATTGTAGCACAATCCGTGAAAACTATAAATACTAGTCAGAGTTGTAGTTTTAAGGGTCGAACAATTAATATAATTTCATATATAATAGTACATTTTGATATTTTTGCTCTAAGTTTGAGAGGGTTTTGAATACTTGAAGTTCCAAAGGGTTTCATCTTCCAGATTTGGGTTTGGGTCTCTTGGATTCTTCAATTTTGGCCTGTATCAAGACTTAAATCTTAATACCCAGTTGAATGCGAGCTCAATTTGGTATAAATTTCTATCTCTTATACATGTGTGGCTAAAACCCCAATTCTTGGGGTGCGATTTAGCGAATATAGGTTAAGATAATTGTTGGATCTAGCTTACTGATAGTTTATTTGTAGTTTAAATGTGATTTCGTTTTGTGGTTGTGGATGACCTTAATGAGGTTGTCGTTGCAAATATAATCTCATATATGTGTGATCGGCTTGCGAGAGAGAGAGGTCGTAAAACTAAGACCACTATATTGATGGCTAGTGTGAGTGGGTCGACATGAGGTTCAGCTCGAGAGAGAGTGAACCCTAGTCACATGTCCACACACTCAGCTCGAGAGAGTGAGTGGGTTAAGGTGTAGGATGGTCTTCATGCGGCAAGTGGGTGTCCGAGAGAAACGTATTAGAAACGGGGTAAGTTGCTCGAGAGAGAGCTTATCCCCTTTAAAGTTTAGCCTAGTCACAATTATTCTATGAATCTTTTATCGAAAGCATGTACCCAATAATCTAGCTGAACCCATATTCCCGTCACATCCCAAGGATCCCCTCTCATTACTTATAAATCTTTTTTTATTTTGTTATTTTTACTTACTAGTGACAAAATCCCCGTTGTTAATTGACACTCTTGTGTCCCCCTTTAATTTCAAATGTTTTTAATCGTTAATGTCTTTAGCTACGACTAGTTAGAATTAAATTGTATTTTTCTATTAATTCTCAAAACCACTCTCTTGGGAACGATCCCAACCCTTTGTTGTGTTACTAAACTATTGTACGCTCGTAGACACTTGCATCGGTAGTTGTGTCTTAATTACGCAAACATCAAAATGGTGCCGCTGCTGGGGAGTGGTGTTATTTGAGAAGTTTTAGATTAGTAGAATTTTTTGTTCTTCTTAGTTGTAGTTTACTCACCTAATTTTTGGTTTTGTTTTATTTTTTTGTGTGAATATTTCTTAAAGCATGTGTGTTAACGGTAGCAACAGTAACCAGGTGGGCCACTTGGATGACATCGGTAATCTCAACGATGTCCAAGAGCCCAACATCAATGACCCCCATCTCATAGGAGGTGTTGGAGCCATCCGTTTACCCCAGCTGAGGGAAATGCAATGTTCCACATAACGAGCACCATGTTGCAACTCTTGCAACTAAAGGGATTTTTCAGTGGATTGGCCCATGAAGATCCTCACGAGAATCTTCGAAACTTCATAGATGTATGCGGACCATTCTCGTTCAAAAACAGCTCTCAGGAGTCAATCCAATTAAGGTTATTCCCTTTCTCGTTGATGGGAGAGGCGTGCAAATGGCTAGCCGAGTTGCCGCGAGAATCCATCACTTCTTGGGAGGAATTGGTAATCGCATTTCAAGAGTGATTTTTCCCTCCCTCGAAGATACTATCCCCCAGAGTTTTAAGTGTCTGGAAGGAGAGCCTCTGAACGAGACTTAGCTACGGTTCAAAAAGTTGGTGCTACAATGCCCAACCCATGGTTTGTTTGATAACGTGCTACTTCAGTACTTCTACTGGAGTTTGGACTCAGTAAACAAAGGTGTCACCGACCAACTCTCACCGAGAGGCTTAATACAGCAGCCGTATGCAGTAGCAGCCCAGATTTTAGATAGCGTGACAGCCATCAACAGAGCATGGTACACTCGTGAGGACCAAGTTTCCCCTCTCACCTTCAAGTTATCCAAGGAGCAAATTCAAAAACACAATGAGAGAGACCAGAACATGGCCAAAATCATGACTCAACTTGATATTTTATCCAAAAATGTCATGGGAGCTGGTGCCCGCGGTGTCAACGTTGTGGGGGTCGGGTGTGCAAATCTTGAAGAGATAAAATTTGAAGCCCTATATAAAGAGGAGGTAAATTTTCTAGCAAATAAAGGCGGGGGCTATCGTTCAAACTACCCAAGGCAGGGTGGTAACCAAGGTTGGGCTAGAGACGAAGGATGGAAGGATAGAGATCGTGAATGAAGGGACCGAAATCCAAACTGGAAAGATGGGGAGAAGGATAGATATGTGCCTCCCCATGAGCTCTAGAAGCCCAAGCATTCAGAAGGTGGTAGGTCTGAGGATATGCTCTTGTGTATCTTCAACAAAGTTGAAGGGTCAGACAAAATGCTGAAAGGCATGAAAGAAGCTGTTTCTACCATTAGCCAGACCGTCACCTCCTATTCTCTTTCAATCAAGCAGTTGGAGACCCAGATGGGTTATATCTCGTCTCACCTCAATCTGAGACAGGAAGGGGGTTTGCCTAGTGATACTATGGCTAACCCAAAGAGTGAGCTTTGAAGGTAGACTTGCATCGTGTCGGGACGTTAACTAAATCGTTGTTTGGGAGGCAACCCAAAACTCTTTTATTATTTTACGTTAGTTTTAGAAATAATGGTGCGTTGATTATGCAAGATATAGTGTGAGAAGCATTTGGAAAGAAGGAGGTTGGCGAGTCGCTGATTAGCTCGGCGACCCCGCTTTATATCGTTGTTTAGATTCCCAAATTGACTGGGCATTTTATAAAACTCAGCGAAGAATGTGACTACTCGGCGTGACGCCGAATGGTTCGGCGCTCATGACTAATGTCGCCGGATGGGCAAGAACTGGACAGTTTTTCAAGCAAAAGGTTTAAAAGTTTGAATCTCATATGCTTTCCCTCATTTTCAAACGTTGTAAGCTTACACCTAGTCTTATTTTCAATATCGATGCATCTCTATTGTATTTTGGTTGATTGATTTGTGCTTGGAGTCGGAGTTCATTGCTTCCTAGCATCTCAATAGCACAAAAGGTTAGTGTCCCGAACCCCATAACTATCTTGTCAAAAGTGTACTCATTTGCAAATGTGTGATCTTGTCGAAATCTGCCGAGCCTTCCTAATTGGGCTTATTTGTTTATGTATCTATTATTCTTCGATAACCTTGCATTTACTACCTGAACTGTTGGAACCTTGTTCTCCAATGCATAGAGTGGGGTTAATGTGTGATGAGTGGTATTCGTATGTTATGGGTCCTAGTCGAATTTGTGCTTTTTGTGCTTAAAATGCATTTTCAGGGGTTGTGGGGCTGATTTTGAGAAGTTGAGTCAAAATTAGGCACGTTGGGTCATTCAACGAGTTGTGACTTTCTCGCTGAACTATTCCACGGTTCGCCTAATTACCCTATCTCGCCCTTAATATCATGCTTTATTTTTTGTGGCATCTTTAACTTTCAGTGAATGAAGTCGCCAGGAGCACTCGGTGACTCGCCGAAAGTCTTCTTGTTTGCCCTTTGTCTGCACCCCTAATTCCTTCTGCACTATAACCTTCAATGGATTGTTTGTGGCTCGCCGAATGGACTATCTAGTCTCTCTACAGCTGAATGCCTTTGTTTTGGTTGACAAATATGTTCTAACATTATCTCAAGACTTTGCAGACATGGCCAAACCAAAAGTTGCAGGAAGAAACATGCCACCCAGACACATAAGAGCACAAAAGTTCAGAAGAACTGCAAGGAGCGAGAACAAGACAGCCAGTTCGAGGAGGAGGATGCCCATCAACCCTAATGCCTCTTCATAGACTCGAGGGTTCAGCAATGTGATACACGCCTTTGTGACAGCTCACGAGTTGGACAATATGATCGAGGCTAATATCGTTGCAGAAGCTGAAACAAAGCGAAAAGAAAAAGAGAACCAAAACCAGAATGACAACACTCCGGGCACTGATGCCTAGATAGATGGAGCGACTGCTTAGACAGGATCCCTTCTTTATCTCCCTCTCTATAAGTCTTTAATTGTCATTTTGGATATTTTGTCATGTGCATCTGAAGACAAATGCTTTTAATTGTGGTGGGGTGAGACCCACCTTTGTGTGCTACCCGATGTTCATGTGTTGTTTATATTTTGGTTGTTCTGTTTAAAATTGTGCTAATACTACTTTCCGTAGATGCTTGAGCTTATGGCTCCTTTTATTTTATATTGAAAAATGATTTTAACCCGTCAGAAATTTGTTGCCACCTCTTGTGTGATGAATGTGGCTTTTCTTTTGCAAAATTTAAGTCTCGGTTCCGATCAATATCGATGACTTGAATAGTGCTTACAATCAAACGAACATGAATGTGCGGCTACGATGAGGCCAAATGAAGTTGCATAGACAATATGTAAACTCTTTGCATCTCGTTGTGATTAGTCATTTATCAAATCGATTCTCTTGTGATGACCGTTTCACACTAGCAAAAGTGTTGTGAGCACCTCATTTCATGAGGATGAAAGTCACTGAGCCTAAATGACCATACCTTTACACTCAGCCCCGTTACAAGCCTTGTTAAGACCTTTGTGATCTTGAGAAAGTCAAAACAAATGTTGATTGGAAAATACGGGCAAACCTATGGGTGAAAGTATGCATTGTGTTCCTCTTTGTGAGTGTGAGTGTTATATCTGATTCCTGAACTTTAAATTGATTATACCTTTGCGTGTGAAAATGGAATCATCATTTGTATGAGGGCATTTGAAGGATTTTGTTGAGCTTGAACTTGCATTTGAAGTAAGTACTGCGAGATTGAGAATCTTTGGTAATGGTGTGTCACAACTTGAATCTTTAAGTACACATTTGATCTTTCCATAAGTAAAGTGAGTCTGGTTGTGTGCATTAATGATTGAGTCTTGGGTAGCACTGTTCAAGACACCCTTTTTGAACGGCTGAACTTTAAGTTGGGGGTGTTGATGAGTTCATAAATTGGACTCATTTAGGGCTATATTTTAATAGAAATTGTGTCCTCAACTAATTATTTTATCTCAATATCTTATGAAAACCCTTAAGTTTCAGTTATTTGAAGTTTGAAGGAAAGCATGGATACTACATCGCAAAAAGGAACGAAAAGGCTGAAAAGAAAGAAGAAATGAAGGCGTGAGGATCACCGAGTCCACTTGGCGAGTCGCCAAAGGGTCTTACTTCACCTTTTGTTCCAGTGTGCTGAGACCTGAAGGAAAGGATCAAGTCGGCGGAAAAAGAAGCAATCGGCGCATCGCCAAGAACTTTCGTGAAGCAGTACCATGTTGCCCAATGACCCAGAGCACGACGATGTTGAAGGATGGTGCAAGATGGTGATGAACTACACCAAAAGGTGGATCGTCGAGTTGATCGGCGATTCCAACTAATGACGTCGAATGATCCGCTGCAGCACAAAATCTGTGAAAACTATAAATACTAGTTAGAGTTGTAGTTTTAAGGGTCGAACATTTATGATAATTTTCATATAGAATAGTACTTTTTGATATTTTTGGCCTAAGTTTGAGAGGGTTTTGAAGACTTGAAGTTCCAAATGGTTTCATCTTCAATATTTCGGTTTAGGTCTCTGGGATTCTTCAATTTTGGCATGTATCAAGACTTAAATCTTCAAACCAGTTCAATGCGAGCTCAATTTGGTATAAATTTCAATCTCTTATTCATGTGTGGCTAAAACCCCAATTCTTAGGGTGTGATTTAGCAAATATGGGTTAAGATAATTGTTGGGTCTTGCATGCTGATAGTTTATTTGTAGTTTAAATGTGATTTTCTTTAGTGGTCGTGGATGAACTTAATAAGGTTGTAGTTGCAAATATAATCTCATATATGTGTTTTCGGCTTGCTCGAGAAAGAGGTCATAAAACTAAGACCACTAAATTGATGGCCAGTGTGAGTGGGTCGACATGAGGTTCAGCTCAAGAGAGTGAACCCTAGTCCCATGTCCACACACTCATCTCGAGAGAGTGAGTGGGTTAAGACGTAAGATGGTCTTCATGCGGCAAATGGGTGTCCGAGAGGAACGCATTTGAAACGGGGTAAGTTGCTCGAGAGAGAGTTTATCCCCTTTAAAGTTTAGCCTAGTCACAATTATTCTATGAATCTTCTACCAAAAGAATGCACCCAATAATCTAGCTTAACTCGTATTCCCGTCACATCCCAAGGATCCCCTCTCATTACTTAGAAATCTTTGTTTATTTTATTGTTTTTACTTACTAGTGACAAAACCCCTATTGTTAATTGACATTCTTGTGTCCCCCTTTAATTTCAAATATTTTTAATCATTAATGTCTTTCGCTACGACTAGTTAGAACTAAATTGTATTTTTCTATTAATTCTCAAAACCACTCTCTTGGAAACGATCCCAACCCTTGGTTGGGTTACTAAACTATTGTACAATCATAGACACTGCATCGGAAGTTATGTCTTGATTACGCAAATATCACACTGCACTCGGCCAATCGCCTAAGCGGTTGCGCATTTCGCCAACTGGTTTGGCGGAGTTTTTCTGCTGCTGAACTTCTATGTTTTTGTTGAGATATTTTCTAACTCTTTCCCGAAGTTTTGCAGATATGGCTAGACCAAAAGTAGCTGAAAGAAATAGGCCACTCCGACAGATAAGAGCAAAAAATTTCAGGAAAGGTACACATGAAGCAAATCCTCCCAAGATGGAAAGTGAGGGCAAAAATCCTAGTTCCCGCAAGAGATCTATCCCTCGAGATCCCACTGTCCCTTCGTGGACTCATGGATTCTGCATAGGTGTACATTCCTTCTTGGAGGCTCATGACTTGGACAATTTCAGCAAGTCAGTTGTCGTTAAACCTTCTGAAGTAGCTCCGGGGACTATTATTCAAGCCTAGGCTGACACATCGGGCACTTGTGAAGACATGATTTTTTTCTATCTCCCTCTCTGTCTTTCTTTATTCTAAATTCTGGATATTATGTTAATTGCATTTGAGGACAAATTTCTTTTATTTGTGGTGGGGTGAGGTCCACCTTTGTGTGATATTCGTGAATTGTGTTTCGTTTATGTATTTGGGTTGTAAGCTATAATTGTTTTAAATACTGCTTTCGTGGAAGGTTTGAGCTTGTGGCTCCGTGTTTTAAATTGCAAAATGATTTTGAAACTTCCGAAAAATTCCTGCCAACCCTTCTATGTTGAATGTGGTTGTTCGTTCGCAAATTTGAGTATCGATTCCGATCAATACCGATGACTTGGATAGTGCTTATAATCGAACAAACATGAATGTGCGGCTACAATGAGGCCAAATGAAGTTGCATAGACAATGATTAAATCGAGTCTCTTGTGATGATCGTTGCACCCTGGCGAAAGTGTGTAGTCTTGTTTGACTTATAGTGTCAATGCCTAGTGTGATGAGCTTACCTGTGAACTATGCATGATGGATCCTAGAATTAGCCCCGTTGATCCGGTCAACCAAGTGATGCTATCTCTTGATATGATCTTAGGCAACTTTCTAAGAGTATGAGCCAATTTGATATATACCTCTTTTGTGGCCTACCTTGTGAGTGTGCGAACCGCTTTTGAACACCCCTTGAGCCTTACCTTTCTTTGGAAGAAACTTGATGAAAACTAGACCTCTCTTAATCCACTACCTATAATCCTCTTGATTTGTGGGTGATTGAATAGCCAACTTAGGCCAAAAGCCTAAGTTGGGGGTGTGGTGAAAGTCAAGAAGTGCAAGGAAAGTCTCCTTTAACTCATGGTATTGAAAAAAATAGTACCCCGCCATATATAAAAAAACAAAAAAAAGTTGTGGAATAAAGTATAAAAGAAATAGGGTTTCCAAACAATCTATGGAGAGTGAATAATAGGATGACTTATGAGAACTAAAGAGAATGATGAAGGAAAGGAAATGAAGTGTTGTGAACACCACATTTCATGAGGATGAAAGTCACTGAGCCTAAATGACCATACCTTTGCACTCAGCCCCATTACAAGCCTTGAAAAGACCTTTTTGATCTTGAGTGAGCTGAAGCAAGTATTGATTGAAAAATACGGGCAAACCTATGGGTGAAATTATGCATTGTGTTCTTCTTTGTGAGTGTGAGCGTTGCATCTGATTCCGAAGCTTTAAACTGTGAACCATTGTGTGAATATGGAATCATTCTTTGTGTTAGGGAATTTGAACACTATAGTTGAGCTTGAACTTGCATTTGAACCAAGTATTGTGAGCTCGAGATTCTTTGATAATGGTATGTCACAACTTGAAACTTTGAGTGCACATTTGATCCTTGCATGAGTAAGTTAAGTCTTGTTGTGTACATTTATGATTTATTCTTGTATAGCTGTTTGAGACACCCTTTTTGAATAGCTGAACTCGAGTTTGCTTGAGGACAAACAAAAGTTTAAGTTGGGGGTGTTGATGAGTCCACAAATTGGACTCATTTAGGGCTATATTTTGATAGAATTAGTGTCCTCAAATGCGTATTTTGATTCAAATTATCATGAAAACCCTTAAGTTTCAGGTATTTGGAGTTGGAGGGAAAGCATGGACACTACTTAGCAAAAAGGAACAAAGGCAGATGAAAGAACAAAGAAATGAAGATCTGAGAATCGCCGAACCCGTTCGGCGAGTCGCCAAAAGGTTTTATCCTCGCCTTTTGTTCCAGTGTGCTAAGCACTGAAAAAACGAATCAAATTGGCAATGAAAAAGAGTAGTCGGCGTGTCGCCAAGCAGTTTCACGAAGCAGTACTATGTCACCCAATGATCCAAAACACGACGATGCTGAAGGATAAAGCAAGACGGCGATGAAACCTACCAAAGGGCGGATCGCCGGTTGATCGGCGATCCCGACTAATGACGCCGAATGATCTGCTGAAGCACAGATTTTTGAAAACTATAAATACTCGTTGAGAATTGTCGCTTAATATCATATTTTTAATATAGAATTTTTAACATAGAATTTTGAGTTCTAAGTTTGGAGAGGGTTTTGAAGAACTTGAAGATTCAAAGGGTTTCACCTCTAAGAATTTGGACTTGGGTCTTGTGGATTCTTCACTCTTTTCTTGTTTTGAGACTTAAATTTTCATACCTATTTGAATGCAAACTCATATTGGTATAAATTTCCATCTCTTTTACATGTCTAACTAAAACCCCAATTCTTGGGGGTGTGATTTTGTGAATATGGGTTAGATTATATGTTGGGTCTTGCTTGTTGATGATTTATTTGTTGTTTAGATATGATTTCGTTTAGTAGTTGTGGTGGAACTTAATGAAATTGTAGTTGCAATTACGATTTCACCTTGTATTTTCGGCTTGCTCGAGAGAGAGAGAGGTCGTACTAAGACTACTAAATTGATGGCCAGTGGAATGGGGTTGACATAAGGTTCAGCTTGAGAGAGTGAACCCTAGTCCTTCTCGCATACACTCAGCTCGAGAGAGTGAGTGGGCTAAGGTGGAGGTTGTTCTTCATGCGGCAACTTGGTGTTCGAGAGAAACCAAGTTGATTCGGGGTAAGTTGCTCGAGAGAGAATTTAGCCCCACTATAGTCTAGCCTAGTCACAAATATTCAACGGATTAATTATCAAAAACATGTACCCAATAGTTTAGTTTATCCCGTATTCCTTTCACATCCCAAGAATCCCATCTCCTTGATTAGTACTCTTTGCATTTTCTTTGTTGTTTTTGCCTACTTGTTACTGTAACGACTCGGAAAATGATAGAGTGAAACTAGAGCCTCACATGTGAGTTTGGAGTCGAGAACTCAATGAAATGATTATATTTGAATTTGACCCAAAAAGTTCTTAAAAATGTGCTTCGGAAGTTACCGGAAACTT
>JAJOOH010002855.1:0-37543 GCA_029582605.1 Solanum gracilifrons
TGTTCAATCTAGGGTAAAAACTTAGAGTGTTTCGCCTATATATACCTAGATGCCTCGTTTGATTAATATACAAGATGATAGCGTAATGCTCCACGATTGGTTCATGTCTATCCCCGCTCAACGATGTAGTTAGGCTGTCAATGGTGGTAGGCGATTAGAGGTCGGGAGACCATGATCGTAAATTCAACCTTATGAATCAATAATGAGGATAACATGTGGATTGCTGGAATACTCTTCATTATGCTTGAAATCAATGCGCTACAACCCTAGACTTCTTCCAAATTGTGAAATTCTCGTTTGCAACTAATTTAATTGTTTAGTAGTTAACAATTGAGATTGTTTTAATAATGATACTATAAACAAATTCCTGAAACTTTCTGTCACATAAGTAAATTTATTTCAGTTACAACAAATTTAGTGTTTGTCGATTTGAAGTCCTTTGGGTTAGATAATCCGGCTCAAAAGAGTCACTGTATTACTTGAGCGACCACATACACTTGTGTGTGCATCTGGGAGCAACACTTACTCAAGAAAAGTCAAGGCTTAAGAAACAAAGAGGTCATTCCATTAACCTCATGGGTCAATGAGCTGGTAAAGGACTCAAAGTTAAGGCCAACAAGTTTTGAAAGAAGAAAGCACATGCTAAAGTTCCACAAGATGCTCATAAGGAACTCAAGGCCGATGTGTGTCGTTTTGTAGAAAGGAAGGACAATATAAAACTAAGCCCACCATTTGCATCGAGAGTGGGATCTTGGGTCTCCCCAGACTCCGCCTTACCTTTAAGCTTGGCCAATTAGTCATGCTCAAGTTGCTTGGCCTTGATTTCATCTATGAAGGTTGGCTGAACATCAATATTGGCTAACATTGCACCCTTCTCAGAGATTCCCAACCGCATGAACTTACCTCGAAACAAGCCTCCTCAAAACTCTAAATAATCTGAGTTTTCCCCTAGCGAAGTGATTCAGCTTGTTGTTGGTCTAAAACAACAATATAAGCAATAATCAATCATTGATGTCCTATTAATTTACTTGGATTATTAACAAATCCTAACCTTAAGCCAAAATATGATCTATCTTACCCATATTAGGGCTTTTTTCCACCATGGAATCATGTCCAAACACTTCTGTCAATAGTAATAACCTAGATTCTAAGGCTTAAGAATAAATGCATAAGGTTGGGGAGTCGACTTCTTACCTTTATCGATGAATTCCATAGGAAAACAGGTGCAAACTACCCCAAAAAATCGCCCTTCCCAAGTCAAAGAACTCAAAGTGCAGAAAATAGGAGTTTTGGGGTTGTTTTTGCACTAAGACCCATTATAGCAGCGCCGCTATAGCAGAAGCTAACCCACTATAGCAGAAGCTAACCCACTATAGCAGTTTGCACACTCTGCTATTGTGGTATGACTCGCGCTATAGCGACCTCGATGAAACTTTAGAAACTCAAACTCCAGAAAAAGCCATCTTTACAACATAAACTCTTTCCTTATCATTCTGACACATCCCTTCACGCGAATATCAATTTCGGGAGTTATAATACTTATTCGAATTGTATTCCGAAAGGCCTTATGGACTCCTTAGTGACTTGGCTACAATAATATATCAACCAAACCTCAATATCACACCCCACTCATTCTCGGATGGACCTAGACCTCACCTAGCCCAAATTCCGTCAGAGGCTGGCCTAGTCGATTTTTTTTAAGTCACTATCCGAAAAGTTTTTTGGCCCAAATTTTTTCGCTATCGGCTTACTCATAATGACCGGGTCAAGTCATTACAATAGACACACTTTAAGGTTTGAGAAATCCAAAGTGAAATGTGTTAGTATGTTGAGAAATGGCAAATTCTGCTTGAATCAATGCTATCCATGACAATTTCAGGTGTTAAGCAAATCCTCTGACCCAATTGCATACCATTGACCCATACTATCACATCCCTAGGTTCTCGTTATTGCCATTTAAATTTCCATATATTGCAAACAAATAATGAACTATACACGAAAAATTAGATAGAAGTCACATTTATTCCCATGAAATCCGACTCCAACTCTTAAGTTAGGCTAAAAATATTACATCCGATCCCTATACATCAATTTTTGAAGTGTCATTGAGTGTTATCATGAAGTATGTAGCAACTGTAAATGAGAAAACTCCATCGAGATCTGATGATGGTGTGGAGTTTTATTTATATTGGTAGGTAAATACATGTCTATAATTACCTTTTCTATATTATGATATATATGTTGCTCGAAGTTTTAAAAGATATCATCATGTGTTGTATCCTTTAAAATCTATGCATTTTTTAGATCCGTCACATGACCACGACATCATATTTATAAGATACGAGCAATATAATCTATGATACAAGTTCTACGTGTGGAGTTACTCCTTTATTAGGTTATCTATAGTGCCCCATGAAGAAATCTATAAAGACAATGATAATAGAAAATATAATTAAGTTAATTGTGAAGCCAACTGGTAAATTTGAAAACTCAACAAGAAACTATTGTTCATAAGCAAAAATATATATAGATTAAGTTGTGTTTAATCAATTAAAAGTTATTTTATGGTGTTGGCGAAATTGATAATTTGTCTTTAACTGATTTTATGGAAAAGTGTTGTACCGTAGATACTAGGGTTCTTGTTATGTTAAATAAAATAAATTAAAAGAGGAGTATTGATCATTTTTCTTTTTTAATTGTTGTCATTATATTTCAATTTCTTTTAATCTGAAAATGTTATTTTTGTTGATTTTCGTTTTACCAACTCTCATTTTCTGATGAATTCTTTGGTACTGATTTCAAATCTAGTATTTGTTCTTAAAGTTTGGTGACACATTGAGGCAGAGCATTATATCCGAAATGGACTAAATAAGAAAATATAAAGGGTAACACATCATTGAATGTGCAGTAGAAATGAAACAAAATTGTTATTAGGGAATATATTTTAGCTAATTGATTAAAATAAATAAATATTATTCCTCATCTAATAGATATTAAATTTGTTATGCTTTATTTTCTTTCATCGTTTGAAAATAATCTTTATAGTATAATTAAAACATTTCTGCATCTATATCTGTTTAAAACGCATGTACACACTGCAGTATTATTTTACATGTAACTAATATATAGTGAGATGAGATACATGCCTTATTAGGCATTGAAAGATAAATAAAATATTTAATAGGAAGTATAGATTTGCATCTGACTCAAAATGTGCTCAAAGTTATCGGTAGATTTGTCAATGGGATGTGAATGCATGCCTTCGTAAGTAGTTACTACTACTTCTTCATCCTTGGATAATCTTTGTACTTGTTTCTTCACGTTACATCCTTGATGTGTGCATCGATAATAGCTCCTGTTGAGTACCACAACAACCAAATATGTATTAGATTTCTTCTTCTTTTTTGTATAATTAATTTCACCTAACATTTTCCCATGTCTAAACCACTAGCCCTACCCAAATAATAGTAGCCATTTGAAATAGGAAAATATATCACTCATTTTTTTCGTTTTTGTAATGACTAATAGCCAGATTAATTTCATGGATTAGAGAATACTCCTGCAGATCATAGTTGTAGACTTGTAGTATGTGGTGATAAATATAGATTCCAATTTACTAGTCCATTTCCTACAACTTTTGATCATTTCAATTTCATGTTTTCACTTCAAAAGTTCTAGTATATATCCATACCTTTTTTTTTTATAGATAATAAATCAAAATCCTGATGAAACTCCCACTATTTTCCTATTGAAATTCACCACGGAACAATGTTCACTGACTAGTGCTTGCAGTCTTCCATAGTTATTTTAATTGAATCGGTGAGAAAAAAAAATATAGTACTCTCTATGTTCTAATTTATGTGACACGTTTTGGATTTGGAGATTTAAACAAGTTTATCTTTGACCATAAATTTTTCATATATCGTTTAAATATTTTGAATTATCAATTATTGTGACCTATAATACTTTTTACGTACTTTACAAATATATCAATTTCATTTTAAAAAATTTAAAGATTTCATGAACAAATTCTGGGTCAAACTTAAATTGTTTGGCTCTCAAAAAAACGAAATGTGTCACATAAATTGGGACGGGGAAAAGTGTTTTCACACAGGAAATTAGAAAGCTTAATTCCTAGTATTTCAATAAGAATTTGTTTCCCATCATCAGTTTTCCCAGCGAGCTGGTTCGATGGAACTGAGATGGAAAACTCGTATTTTGTAACACAAATTTTATATAATTCGAAATGGAAAAAACATTTATTTCTAACCGTGGCATCGATTTTTAGGGATCCTTACCTCTCTTATTTGTCATCAAAGGGCTAAATATAAGTTTCTTTGCACTTTGATTTTGTTTTACAACATTTATTATCTAGCATAAACCAAGTAATAATCTAAAGTATAGAACGAAGTAGATTTAAGGCAAGTTCTATTGCTTTTGGATCAAACTATACGTACGAACGAAAATATATGCATATAATGAGATCTTACTTATTTTTAACTATAAAAATTCAAAATTTTGATTCACCCTTTGCATGTGAACTCTAATATATTAGAGTAGTTGGACAATTATTGCTCGAATCATCCATCAAACGTAACATAGGTCACTTTTGAGGCTAGATTAACATAGTTCTTAAGATCCCTTTGAAAATGATCAATGACTTTTTTTTAAAAAAGAAAATAGTCCCAAACATTAACTGGAAATGTATCTTGACTTGGATTAGACCGTAGAAGAAAAGCATTGAAAACATTTCTAAATTCGGCGCAAATTATTAGTTTTATCCCTAAATTATTTATAGTCTTAAAAACACCCCTAAACTCAACACAAATTATTAGTTTCATCCCTAAATTAGTAACAGTCTTAAAAACACATTTTTACTTGACTAACTGAATTAATTAAATACACCCTCGATATATCTTGCAACATGAATGAAATACAATCCTAAATTCTTATCAAATTTAAAGGTATTTTCAACCCTTCTATCGGCTTTTTATTAAGAGTTCATGTTCCTACAAGAATTTGAGATCACTTTCCATGTCATGTGGCAGTCGGGGGTGTATCTAAGTTTAGTTAATCAAGTAGAGGAGTATCAATAGTTGAGAAATGAAACTAATAATTTACGTCAAATTGTGTATTTTCAATACTTCTATCTTCTTTATTTGGCCTAAAAATTGTAAAGTTACTTGGGAATTTAATTAAAGTGTATAGAGGTAGATGGATGGAATTGAGATAATAACTAACCTTGGGAATTTGTTGTTTTTGACAGCCTTTTGTCCATATTTCCTCCATCTATAACCATCATCAAGAATATCAACTTGGCTCCTTGTTTGGAAAGCATATCTTGGTTTCTTAATTTTCTTCTTACACGATTTGATCACCTCATCCTTCTTAGTAATAATATCTCTTGGAGTTTCCATGCTTGCCATTAGTCCCAAGAACCCGGCCTTATTCTTCCCTTGGAATAATAATTCCTCTTTTGCATCGTCACTGATACTACTCTTGCTATTCATTAATGAAATATATTCATCATGATGAGATGACGACGATGACGCGGATGGAAATATTGTTGCATAATTCTCCATTTTAGAGAGTAAATTTTATGAGAGCTATTTCTGAGAATGTAGAAGTGGAGACGTGTTGAGAAAAAATAGCAATGGAAAAATGTGGTTTTGAATGGTGAATTTATCATTAAGAGTTGGACTAGTGTGGCGGCTGCCCTGTTCAATATTATTCTATTTTTAATAAAGTCGTAAACGACACGTAAAACTTAAATCATCATAATTATATAATATTAGTAGAAGAATTTAAGTTAACTTCTCTAAATATATTAATATACGAAATCAAATTTGTTAAGAACAGTTATTTGTTATTGCATGTTAATTTAACCTCATGTGCAAGAAAATATACTAAACTAATAATAAGGCATGAAGTTAATTTTTCCTGCCAAGTTAAAATTCACGCTGATAATTTATTTTATACTGATTAATGGAGGTGTTTACGGGCGGTTTGGATTGATAATCATA
Source organism: Solanum gracilifrons (assembly GCA_029582605.1). Taxonomy (NCBI): domain Eukaryota; kingdom Viridiplantae; phylum Streptophyta; class Magnoliopsida; order Solanales; family Solanaceae; genus Solanum; species Solanum gracilifrons. Next base: position 6,024 of record JAJOOH010002855.1, read on the forward strand.
ATCAAATCAATTTAATTAATTTTAAAATTATTAAAATTAAATCAAATATTAATATAATATATATTTTTAGTTGATTGTTATTGAGTTTGGTTCGATTGTTCGACTATTAATTATGTAAAAAATATATATATAAAAACAAGGTGAGTAAATAGAAAAAGATATTTAGTTCGAAAAGAGACACCTATCAATATTATCTGTCATAAGATATTTTTATCTTTGAAGTTGAGTTTTTACTGCGAATGAAGAAAATGAAATCAAAATTGAAAGAGCCAGCAACTGAATCATTCTCCCCAACTTGATTCCACTGAACTCCATTAAATTATAAATAAATTTTAATGATAATATATACAAGATATATAAAATTGTTCATAAAAATAATATATTATCTATATAACTATAATAAAAATTATGTATATATTTGTTGGTTAGATTCGATTATTTTTCAGTTCTATTTAAAGAAAATCAAATCAAATCAAATATTATCGATTATTATAAATGTAAAACAAAAAAACAAAACCCAAATTTAACTTATATAATCAATTTTTATTCAAATTATATACACGCCTACTGATTATGAATGCAAGTTAAATTCGTGGCTATAGAGGCCCCTAGTCCACCACTAGTATTCCCACAACGTTCCTTCAAAAAAATCATCTTCAAGTGTCGATCATAGATTTACTTTATTACATCTAAATATATTATTTGTAGTAAAAAATTTAATAATGTGACTAATAGAACTAGAATCGTAGAACACATGACTCCAAGGAATTTGCACAACATCTTAATCACTATACTAAATTTTTAACCGATTAAGAGGTATATATATATATATATATATATATTTATTGTAGGGGGTAATAGGTCCTGCTCAAAATTTGAGATTGTTACAGTAATTTCGATCAAAGTTCGAACATATTTCAAGCATTTCTCTTTTTTTGTTTATCATCAAAACGGGTAAATAACATCATAAAATCGTAATCATGCGTGTTCCACTTGGTCATTAGACGATGAATTTGGCTCTTATCTTTTAAGATAAGCTATGATTAGAAATATTATTGTATAAGGAAAAAAAAATAACAAAATGAATTAGGTACTCTTAATTTTTAAATTTAGTTTAAGGACAGAGAGGTTTATAACTACATTTATTAAGTACTAGTAGCGAATTATAAATTGCTGAATAAGGTTTGAAAGCAAAGGGAAAAGGTGTGAAATATATCCGAACTTTGATCGAAATTGTTGTAACAATACCGAATTTTGGAAAGGATCTTTTATCCCATGCACTATTTAATAGTGTATTTTAAAGGTATATAAGTGTCCACGTGGACATTATAAATATTGCATCATTATAAATAATAATATATTCATGTGGGTACATATATACCTTTAAAATACACTATTAAATAGTGCAGGGGCTAAAGGGTCCTCCCTAAAGTTTAGTATCGTAACAACAATTGCGGCCAAAGTTGAAGTATTTTTCAGATCATTCTCCCTAATTTCTCTATTTTATATTAGTTGGTCATTTTTTATTTTACACGATATTTAAGTAATTATCAATAAAAAGATAATTTGAGTAATTTATTACTTAGACTATTTTTAATAAATAATTAATATGATACAACTATTTTTATTATAATGATTAATTAATATAAAATTAACCGAGAATATTAATTATTCACGTGTATGATAGGAAAAAATAAAGATTTAGGACATCTCTTTAGGAGCGGACGGCTATATTCCTTTTCTTTTTCCAGTCAAACCACGTGTTATCGAGCTTTTAAAAACTACTTTAAATTTCAGACTTAAGTTTTATACTCTTATGTCATTAATTATTTGTCCATTTTTGAATTGACATACTTATAAAGAAAATAATTATTGACATAGTGAATTTATCATTTTATCTCTATTAATAATTATGAATTGGATAAATTAAAAACTTAACATTTTCAAAAAGTTCTACTTTTTCAAAGTAATTAATTAAGGATAAAAATTGTCCTTATTTGATTTGTCAAAATAGACAAGTAATTAGGAACAACTATAAAAAGAAAAATGGACAAGTAATTAGGGATAGAAGGAGTAAAGTTTAGCCAACCAAAAAAGGAAAATAGAAAAGAGTGATAGTAAAGAAATTTCAACAAATCTTGTAGAACTTTCTGAGTGCAAGTGAATAGAAATTGGGTATTTTTTAAGTATTTAAATTTTAAGATACAGATGGCTATACACGAATTATTAAAAAAAAAATATTTTTAAATCATTTTTTATTTTATATTATTTGATTCATGCTGATTTATTATATTTTTAGAAAAACTTAAGTAGATGTGTATTTTACTGTACTAATTTAATAAATGATGCTTTAAAACTCTAAATTTAAATTTTATTATTTTATGTAGTTATATAATACTAAAAATAAAAAAATATCATAAAATTTAAATTGAACAAGTGTTAGTATTATACTATATAAGAAATGTCAATAAGCTGCTCTCTCTCAACGTGTCTCCTTATTGACGGAGGGTAGTTTTATAATTTTATTTATCAATTTATTTTACAGAGCTGCTTTATAAAATACTGTCTATTTTATCTTTTACTCCTTATACATTTAGTAAATAATTTGTGGATTAAATAATTAATTTTGAGGATAAAATATTTTAAAAAATCTCTTTGATATGTTAAAAATATAATTTTTTTACAATAATAAACAAATAAAAATGAATGAATGAAATATTCAGTGGGGGCTATTTCACAACTTTCTACTATTTTTTTCAGTGGTGCAATTTGTAACCCAAAGATGCTAAGGACAAAAGAAATTGTTGTACTTTTTGTTGACATGCAAAAAAAAAAAAAAAAAAAGTTGCTTATCACTTTTAAATTATCCGTATTGTTTTAAAATTACGATTCACATTTTTTCATGATAAATTTTATTTTATTTGAAAATTAATTTTTCGTTGTGAAAATTCAAAATTTAATTTGAAGTTTTGTTTCAAATTTGGAAAATAGCTTAAGCATGTTTTTGAATTTGCTTTTAAAATAGTAGTATATTTAAATATAAAGATCATTTCACATACTATAAAAAAAATATAATATGACCAATTAATATTATGAAAATTTTACACAAATCTCATAATGTTAAGACTAATTACATTTTATTAGTATTTTTTTTTAAATTACAAAAATCTCTTAAATTTAATGGAACCGGATACATCTCAAAACGTCCTGATACATCGTGTTTCGATTTTGGATACATGTCTCAACGTCCCGATATATCGTTTCTCGATTTGAGATACATCACTCAACGTCTAGATACATCGCGTACATCCGATACATCGTGATTCTATTTTGGATACATGTCTCAACGTCTTGATATATCGTGTCTCAATTTGAGATACATCACTCAACGTCTAGATATATCGCGTATGTCCTGATACATTGCGTAAAGTGATGTATCCTATCGATATATTGTGTAAGTGATGTATTCGAAGAAAAAAAAAGTAGAGATTTTTGAATTTTTTTTAAATAATATATATTTTTTTTAAAAATATGATAAAATAAACTATACATATAAATAATTTTGCCAAAAATTAATGTTATTAAACTCATAACACAACGTATACTATATTAATTAGTATTCAAACAACAATTTTTAGTACATACTCTTTATGTCCAGTAATATTTGTCCACTATTAACTTTGCACACTTTTTAAGAAATTATAAATAGATGAATAATTTTATTATATTACCCTTTAAATATAATAAGTACAATGTCTTAAAAAATATAATAAAAATGAATGTAATTAATTATAAAAGTAAATTAAAAATTAAGTATAAAATTATTTATTAATTTTATAAAATAAATAAATATTATTAAATATCTCAAAATAATATAGCAGACAACTATTATTGAACGGAAAAGTAATAAGAAAGGAAGGGACTACATGAGAGATTCATTTAATCTAAACAATGTTGGATTGTCATTTAGTTTTGACCTTTTGTATTGTTCCAAAGGTCATCAAAATTGGAAAATGTGTGGCGGCGCTCTTCTTTTCGCCAGTCAAGATTACCACGTTTGCCTAAATGAACTTGCGACTTTTATTCAAGGGAAAATAGTCGATCATAATTACTTTCTCAATACTATATAAAGTGAACTTTAAAGATTTTTTATCATTTATAATAATTATTTAATTAAATTGTTCAAAATTTAAGATAGATATTTTAGATTTTTTTTTATGAAGTTTTATATTTTCTACTCTCTGTTCTTATGTACTTGTCAAATAATTTTTAATTTTTGACAAATTAAAAAAGAATAATTTTTTTTTATACTATACCCTCAGTTTATTAACATTGAGTTTTAATGTTTTTGAAAAATGTAGTTTGTAAATATGTTAACCTATCAATTAATAGGGGCAAAATGGTAAACTCACTATACCAATCATTATTTTCTTAATAGGTAATCAAGTTAAATTTAACAAGTAAAAAGTGATGAAGGGCATATGAAATATATTACACTACTTATAAAGTTATATTTACACACAAAGAGCAAAAATAAAAATTTTGATTTAAATTATATCCTTAAATAATATTTTTAATAAAGATGCATTACATCACAAATTCAATTAATAAAAGGAGTAATTTATATTTATCAAACGTTGTCTTAAACTCTAGTTTCCAATTCATTGACGAAGAGAAGGAAAAACCACAAAGTATCATAGTGTAGCCGCATATATATTATTTATGAATTAAATTATGTAATATTTTTTGGATTTATAGAATTAAATTTTATAATTTTGATGCAAAATCTTTAAGTATTTTGAAGTAAAATTTGAATACTTTTAAACTACATGCAAAGTATTAAAAGTCATAATAATTGATAATTCAATTTTTTTTTTAAAAGATATGAAAAAACGCTTAAAATCCTAACTGGTTTACATAATTTGAGAGGGGGAGAATATCACTTACGAGGACAATTATTTAGTCATTCATTAAAATCGGACAAAACTCTTCTATCCGTTTACTTTTACTTGACATATTTAGATTTGACAAATCTATTAAAAATAATAATAGCTGACATAACTATTTTACCACACTTTCTCTATTGGCTATTAATTGTTATTTTGTATTAAATCTTGGAATACCATTTAGGAATAAATGCTTAATGCTCAGGATAAGACATGAACAAAAGATATTTATCCTTTCTTTGATAGTTAAAATGACAAACAAAAGTATAAAAAAATATTTTTAAAATAATAGACAAGTAAAAGTGAACCGACAAATCACATACATCCCCTCTCCCTTATTCGAAAAAGGAAAAATAATATAATAAATAAAAAAGGTAACACGTTTTCTAACTTTTTCGTTACTTCTAAATTTCTTATTCCATTTTGGTTGAATGAATACATATAGTCCACAATTTTGGACTAACAATAGTTAGAAGTTGCAACTTTTCCACGTACATTGAATTCATTACTGGTAATTTTTCTAGTGCACATAAGCTCTTCATTTTGAATAAAAAGCATATTTTACTCCATTAGGGTTGGTGGCAGACTGGAAATTTGACTGACTTATTAAAATCCATCCTTCTAGACATTTTCTTTTTTATTATTTGATGATTTGATGATGGTGTTTTATTAATTCAAATTTTCTAGAAATGGTAACTAGTGTACAAAAAAGAATTACATGAGGTGACTTCAATATGAAGTTTGCTCTCACGAAGCCAACAATCAAAATAACCAGGACAAGGACCAAGAAGTGATCAAACAGTCAACCCAAAAAATATGTTTTGAAAATATTACTGCAAGCATTAAGGTTTTATTGGATTTAAACATAAATTAATTTGGATTATATTAAATTCAAGAAAATAGTTCAAGTTACGTGACAATTCAAATCAAATTAAATGAGACACTAAAATCATGATACGTGTCAAAGTTATGTGGCTATCCAAGTGATCAAATGAAATGAACCACTAAAATCATGTCACTTGTTAAAGTTATGTGGCAATCCAAGTCAAATTAAATAAGCCACTAAAATCATGCCACGTGTTAAAGATATGTGGTAATTCAAGTCAAATTAAATGAGTCACTAGAATGATGTCACATGTATATATGACATGTTTCGACCAATCAAATCAAAGTTTTTCACAGAGGAATGTGTTTGCTCAGTTCAAATCAACCAATCAAATCACACAGGTACCTCATTCCCTACAACTATAAATACGGGTCATCATTCTTAGAGAGAGGAATTTTAAAAGAACAAGAAGCAAAAAGAGAGCTCGTGGATCAAATACTGAAAATTATATACAAGCTGCAAGTCCAAGCAATCAAGTTTAAAGTTTAAGTTCAAGTTCAAGATCAAGAACAAAGGCGAATAACAAGACGTTCAAGATCAAGTTACTTGTTTACATTCATTATTCGTCATAACTATACAAGTGTTCGTGACGAATAATTCAAATCCAAGTTCGAGGACGAAAATTCAAGATCAAGCTTTCAAGCCCTTGAATCTAAATTAAATTCAAGTCCAACATATTTCACATTACTTGAAGAATCAGGGGATTATCATAGAGATTGTAACACACACTACATTTTGAAATCAAATACTACACTTTGTTATTCCGATTTTCCTACCTTGCTTATTTATTTATTTTCGGCTCGAAAATTTGTTGTTTACAAATTTTGGCACGCATAGTGGGACAATCTCTACCTCTCATCTCTTTACATTGATCATCAAATTTCAAGAACACTAAAATGGCATCTATGAAATTCGACGATAAGTCTATTGTTGCTAAGACTGTCGATTTCAAGTTTTCCTCTGCGATGGAGAACATACTGGATGCTACTATGGAAAGTTTGGGACCCATCACTAGGAACAAAGCAAACTTGCTAGGACAACAAGCACTTCAAGTTCCATTTGCATCAGTTCCTATTTTGGATGTTTCATCCTCAAAGGGGGTAGGATTCTTTCCTAATGAATTACAAGAAGGAGAGAATATAGTTGAGATTGTTGAAAAGACGTCAGCCCAACTCAGTCTGTTTAGTACCAAAGATCACAGTATTTGTCACGACCTAAAGTACACCCTAGACGTGACATGACTTATAAGATCCCGAGAGGCCCTATACAAGACACTTGACATACATACAACACAACATAATAGAAAATATGCGAAGTAAAGGTAGAAAGTCTCATATCAATAAAAAAAGTTTGACATAAAAGCGGAAGTCTAATATAGTCCCGAAAAACTATTCTAACAGCTCAAAAGAAGTGGTTGGAACATAACCCATACACCATGTACAATGTTTGAAAACTCAAAGCATAAAAAATAAGTAAATGTGTCATGACCCTCGAAACATAAGGACTCACCAACTCTTGAACTACGAATGGTCAAGCAACTGGCCATGAGCGGGAGGAGAAAGAACGTGAGACACTACATTAGTTAAACAATGTAGGCACAAGTATGCATTAGTACATGAAATGTACTAAGTATAAGGAATATGAAATAGAACATGAAACATGATCATAATGTGATATAATCGAAAACATGATATGCATGACCAAGCTAAACATAGTATAAACCTTTAAAGAAGAATCATGAATCATGAACATGGTCAATGCATCTTAAAATCATATTGAAAGATTCATAAAACCTTTCAAAGTAACTTAATTCATTTTGTGGATATATACTATTAACCGACATAGACCACATTAGTTATAACGTGACAGACGTCTTGCTCCCACACCGAAAATAGATGTCCTTACTTTCCAAGGCAAGAAATGAATCTCGAGGGTCTACTCTATGTTTTAAGAGTTGGTTGATTTTCTAGTGCCTGGAATCAGAAGTGCTTCGCGTTCGCGAAGGGATGATCGCTTTTGCAATCTTCATAAAAATCAAAGCGACAAGTAGCCTGACCATCACGGCTACAAAGTGTTAGCCGCTTTCGCGAAGGGTTTGATCGTAAAAGTGAAGGGGCGGGTGGCCTGACCATTGTGATCACGAAGGGTTAGCCACTTTTGCAACCTTCGAGAAAGTGAAGGTCTAATCGCGAAAGCGAGGCCCCAAATTTTGCGGGGTTCTCTTAAGAGAATCCATGGTCGCAAAACCTATATCATAGTGGGGTTTATCCCTGCTATTTCGAGGTTTTTACCCCATTTTGAGCTTTGTAAAACCCTTGGAGGCGATTTTGAAAAGATTTCTTATGTTAAATCAGTTGGGTAAGACTTTGTGACCCTAAAACTTCATTTCCCTTTTATCATTTATGGGTTCTAACATCAAAACTGTCACGCCCCGAAATAAGGGGCGTAACTGGCACTAGATACCCTATTAGATCAAGTTACCCACTAAAACATACTAGCTAACCAAACTGTGAGACAAAAAGACTGGGCAGCACAACCTCTAAAAGTGAAGCCTGGACCTTGAAGGTCATGACCTGAATGAGAATAAACCATACAAACAATGGTAAACAAGCCAAAAAAAATAAAGATGTACTACCTAGCCGACGAGGCCACAACTGAAGACATACCTACTTACACACACATATATATACATACCAAGTCTATGGGCTGGAGATTGAAACATACAAAAGAAAATCCAGAATATTGTGTCCACAATAGCCTCTATGAGTGACATAAGCACTATAGGGACAAGGCCTCAACTATACCCAAACTGTACAATAAAAGTAAACATCCTCTGATATCCCCAAGATAAGATGGAGCTTACCAACTCACAGTTGAACCTAAATCCTATCGGGTGGGTCGATTAGAATCCCTGCCTGAACCTGCTCGCATGAAACAAAAAGCAGTATCCCCAGACAATGGGACGTCAGTATGAATAAAAATGTACTGGTATATAAAGAGGAAAGTAGAATCATAAATAGTTACTGAAAAAGGGTAATAGAGATACCACCTGAAACTGAAACTCAAATAATCTCTCTGGCTAACATTTGGCCTCCTACTATTTAAATATGCATGGTATGCTCGTATAATCGTATGTCATGAATACATATATACAGATGCAAATACATGACATACCCAATCAAATGCTAGCAATGGTGGTGCTTTCTAGTAGCTAACCTGTATCATACACGCCAACCTGTGACCATCGGTGTCTCATACGTATAAATATAGGCAATAGGCGCCATACTTTCCGATTATAGCTCGGGAGTAGAATGCATAGCATGTCATGTCATGTATTTATAACACCTATATGTTACTGTTGTCATGTTTCTAATCTTGGCCCGTTTGTACTCTTGTTCTCATAACCCCATAATCACTTTCGTATAACATGTAATCATCTCATGGAACCTCATATGTTCTTTCAAATAAGTTGGAAAAGTTAACTCGAATTTTAGAAAGATAACCTAACCTTGTAGATATTCATAACAATTTTAAGGTGATTTACTTAGTTCCTAACTTGGTTCCTAGATAATTTATAAAAAAAGTATTTCAAAAATCAAGTGTTCTAATAGTTTAAACATTTAAGTTATATTTGAGAGTTTTGAAGATTGTGAGTTACTTTAAAGATTTTTCATAATAACTTTAGTGGGGAAAGAGGGTTGGTTACAAGTAATAAGGGTCTCCCGAGATATTTTAAGTCACATCACCCAAAGAAGAATAAGAATTTATACATGCGGACATATAATCAAGGAAACCGATAAAATGACATGTAGATGTCGAATACTCTATTTATTTGAACAAGTGAAATATCAAAATAATAGAATCATGAAAATAATTCAGCTGAGATCCCAATGCATTTCAATGAAGGTCTTTCTAGAAAGAGAATAATAAAATATCGCATTGGACGTTTTAGGAATTTCCCAGGAGTGGTGCTAAAATGAGGGACGGAGCTTAGCGTTAACATACCTTTCCAATGAACGCTCGAATGGCCATAGTTTCTTCACGAATATTGCTCCTTATGTCCTAAACTTCGTAAACTCTATATACACACAACTGGTACGCACCTATAAACAATTCATAATTGAGCTTAAATCGGCAATTATGCCATATGGCCTCAACTTGACGAAATATCCGTAGAACTTCAGAGAAACAATCATAAAAGAGTTTCGAGATGATTACCTGAGTTAACCAAGTGTAAACCTTGAAGAAACACCAATAACTATCAATTTATATCTTCAAAAACTAGCTCCAAACTAAACTAATAGAAGGGGAAAACGATTGTCTCATGTAGAGATCACGTTTCTAGGCACGGGGGAAACCTTTAATGGTAGAAATCGTCAAAAACTAACCTTCATCATGAAAGAACTCCATTAGAACCCTCTCTTAAGCTTTCTTTCTGGTTAGGGAGTGAAAAGAAATGTTTCCATAGCTTAAAACGTCGAGTAAGACGACATACCACATTTTTTACCCGACCCGAATTCTGCCCCGGCAGTCCGCGATAAAACCCTCATAACTTTTCACTTCAATGCTGGTTGGATACGGGGTTTTGTGCGTTGCAAACTAGACTCGTAGGCTTTCGATTTGATAGGTCATGGACCTTCTAACTCTTTATATATTGGGAGAAAACATCTGAGACATTTGACCCAAAGTTAAGAAAATATTATTAGAGAAACTTCAATAATTTTTGCCGACCTTAGTTTCACTAATTTTCTTGACTTCAAAACTTAACATACGAACCTTGTGCTATCATAATATCTCATAACACACTATTTTTAGCATGTTATACACTCATAGGATTACCACAAGGTATGAGATAATTTAAACCTTTCAAACAGGCGAAGTTCTACCTGAGCCATTTCTTTAATACAGAACTTTGTCTGAGGGGTCCCTTTTACCTAAAACTTTAGTTTAGTTCCTTGATATTGCCACCCACTTTCAATCTTAATCTCCAATGTACGATACCAAGTCATATACACCTCATATAACCATGCCAAACTACGCCACACATATTATGCTAGAATAGAGAAAAAGTACGAGATCTTACAAAAACTTCAGATTTTGATTAACAAATGACAAGGTTTTTCAAGAATTTGAGTTTTATGGTAAGATGGTGATTGTGAACTGATTTCAATTCCTTTTTTCGAAATGATTTTCAACAATGAGTTCCAAATGCCTTGAGTAACCTTTTCAAGTAAAGATTTTTTATTCAAACCTTATTTTTAGAATTGGGTTCTTAAGTTTATTGACCCATTTTTAAAAATGTATGATTTGGTTGTTGTTATTTCTGGAATCTTATTGTAATTACTTGATTGGAATAGATTGTGTGGCTTTGGATATTGTTTGGAAAGGGAAGACTCAAGTATTGGATTGACTTTTGATCAAATTGAGGTAAGTGGTCTTCTAAACCTGGTAAAGCTTGTCGAATCATGTGTTTCCCTTCATTGTATGTGTTGGGGAGTAATAAGAATAGGGTGATGGATTCAATTATTCCACTTATTGATATCAATGAATAAAAAGAGGATTAATGAAAATGGAAACATGTTGATAATCATACTTCATGAATTGTCTTGTTGTAGACCCTATTTTGTTGATTGATGAAATTCTTTTGTCACGCCTCGTCTACAAGCTAGACGTGGCCGACACTCGAGAATCATTTCTGATCCCCAAGCGAACCCTTGTCTTGGCTAATTATAACTCACATGAATATAAAAGATATGAGGAATCTTAAATAGATGAGCATTTAGACATTCAAGAAAAGTTCTAAAACAGGATCTTAAAAATACTAAACATAATTCTTAAGTTAAATCAACATCTTGAGAAAATAATAAAAATCATCTAGTTCTGTCTGTCTATGAAGCCTCTAATAGTTCAAGATGGATTTTGGGACAAGACCCATGACACCTCAAATGCTACTAAAACTGAAATAAAAATGGAGTCTCTTGGAAGCAAGGAAGCCTCACCAAATACGGTCTACGAGTGCAAGGTGATCTTAATGAAGCGCATATTGATGATCTTGAACACATGTGTCTACATCATAAAAAGATGTAGCTCGAATGAAATATGTACATAAAATGTACGAGTATGTAAAGAAGACTAAATGTAATAAATAACTGAATTGACAGGCTGGAAGAAATACTCACGTCAACTCAACTTAATACAAAGCACTAACAAAAGATGAAATGTCTAAAGCTTCAAAATTAACAGATACTAACTCAAGGTATATATAAAAGTATAATAAGTTATTCCTTACTCTTATTTGGGAGATTCTCTAATCAACAATTGTCACTATGAGCTATGTGATGATACAACATCTCTCCCACGCTTCCAGAACTATCATATACCTTGTCGGGGGTGTAGAACACCTCAACTAAGTGGATCCACTAACCTATGCTCGAAAACAATAAGAAGTCGTCTAAAAAGTATGATCTTTTACGTATGTTGGCTACATGATTTATGAGTAATGTGAGTTGTATAAACTCATCCCTATATCGGTGTTGAACATTACTCCTAATATATATATATATATATATATATACACACACACACTCACGGTCAAATAGAAATACTCTTTTTCTATTTTGAGGTAATTACTCAAAATAACTCTTTTTAAAGAGGTAATGAAATACGTGAACTATTAAACTCTTTTTAGAAAACAAAGTTTCTCTTTTCTCAATGTAAAAATGTTACATTTGGGAATACTTCGTTTAAGATCGTTGATGTTTAAACAAGAACTCTCAATAATAACTCCATAAAACTCTTGAACTTCCTTTTAAACTCAATTTAGTTTTGAATGTGCATTAAGACATGTGATTAGAACATGTAGGAATTCTCAGGTAAATGAAGCCTATAGAAGCTAATACAGAGAAGGGAAACATAACCACAACTTTAAAGGAACATGTGCCAGATGAAACAAGGAAAGATTGGCCCAAAAATCCTTAGTGTGCTGCTGGCACAGGGTGTCAGGCCCTGAACTTCAGAAGTCAGGCCTTGGCACACTACTGGTGCATCGCCCCAGGGCTGAATTTCAGAAATCAGATTTTGGTGCACTGCTAACGCAACGCTCAGGCCTTGGCGCTATCATTGTGCGCTGCCCCACACCCCCGACGAATTTTAAGCTTAAATTAGGACCCCAATTTAGTTTAGAATTAGGATATTTCTCCTAAACTTTTCTTGTTCTCAAACCCAACACAAATACATGAGAACTTTCATACAATTTCTTTGAAAACATAAATTTATCAAATCAACAGGGTTCATATGATACTAAGCATGAACAATACAATCATATTCACAAAACAAAAGAATCAAAAAGCCTTAATTGTTAAAGAATCGAACTCAATATCAAGAACTACGAATGGATCCTTTAGATATAATGATTTCTTGACTATATTGAAATGAACAGCGCGAGGACGAACAAGTCCAACACTGTGAGAAGCCTTACATACCTGGAAAGAACAAAGGTTCTTGGCGAAAATCAATGAAATCTCGAAGAACGCTTTAAACCTAGCCTTTTCTCCTCTTATAACCATGCTCTAACTTCTCTAAATGTTAAAAATGTGAAAAGATGGTTTAACACTGATTATACCCCTAATTTGGGTGAATAAAAATGTGACTATGCTTAAAAGGGATGGTAAAAGACCAAACTATCCCTCTAAAAATGATTGAGGTGCCTTTTAAAGAGAGGCGTCACTAAAACTAGCATAACTTTTTACTCTGAGCTTAAAATTAAGCAAAACTGACGGCGTTGGAAAGAGGACTCAAAGACCTTTAATTTTATAGTTCATGGGCCACTTAATTCTCTATGTGCTAATATATATGATTATTTCGAAGCGCGGGGTGTTACAACTTTGATGGAATTATGGTGGACTTTAATTGCTTGAGTTGTTGTGTCTTCCTTATGGTGTGAAATTGCTTATGTGTTTTGATTGTTATGCATTGTGATGAAACATGTGATATAAAGCCGAAGGGAAATGGTTTCGACTAGTAATATATGATATAATACCAAAGGAAAATGGTTCTGGCTAGTGATGTGATATAAAGCCGAAGGGAAATGGTTCTGACTAATGATCTGATATAAAGTAGAAGGGAAATTATTTCGGCTAGTTATATGATTAAAAGCCGAAGGAAAATAATTCCGATTAGTGATGTGATATAAAATCGAAGGAAAATAGTTCCGGCTAGTGATGTGATATAAAACTAAATGAAAATGGTTTCAGTTAGTGACATTATGTCGATGGAAAATGGTTCTGTCAAGTATTTGATTATTATGATTTGATGGACTTGATACTTGAGATTGATCTATTTGATGCTTGTGATTGATCTACTTGATAATTGTGATTGTGACACATGTGATTGTCATACTTGATACTTGTTGGTTGTTGTACTGTGACTATTAGATTATGATTGTTAAGCCTCGTGAATTGTGTATTGTAAAACTGTTAGGTTAGAGTGATTTCTATGTAGGTTGTAGTTTGAGGATATTCGTTTGGGATGAAAGGAGTACTCGTATTCTATCTAGTTTTGCCTTGTTTATTTGGTTACTTGTTGTGTACCATGTTAGTTGGTACTCACTCCTTGATTCTACACTTGTGTAGGTTCTGTGTCCGAATCCGTGTGACTGCTCTTCTTCTATTTTTGAGGCTTTCGAAAGACTTTGAGAGGTAGTTGCTTGTCATCTTGGCGGACCCTCCTGTTCTTTATTTTATGCTATGTTCTATTCAAGAGACAAATAGATTGAGACTTATACTTATCTTTCAATTTTGTATTTATATTAATGGTACGTACACATGACAACTAGGTTTTGGGATTATATTAGAATGACTAAGTGTTTCTCTCTTATGTTATTATTGTCTTACCTTCTACAATTCTTTCATATTTTTGGTTGAGTCTGACCTATCTTGGTGGGATAGACAAATGCCATCACGTACATTTTTGGGTCATGACAAACACATTTTCCAAGTGTACCACTGCCAAGTAAATATGTATAACACTGATTAATTCTTATGGAAGAACCAATCAAGTGAGAAAGTTAGGGATGACTATGTTATTCACTGAGTATGAAGAATGAGAGTAGGTTACTACAAGATATGATCATTAGACTCACATCTTTGATCAATGAGTAATCATCCTTAAGAAAAATTCTCACTGCTGAGGAACAAGTTGATAAATTCCTAAGAGTCTTCCCAAAATCTAAATGGTATGTGAAAGGCACTGTCATAATAAAAGTCAAAGACACCTCTACTACAACACTAGATTAATTGGTTGATAATCTGAAAGCTTATAAAATGAATACGGTTAATCTCTTCACTAACATAGAAATATCTAATAGTGAAGAGTCTGACCTCGGTGAAGAACATGTGATATTTTTGGCAAAATATTTCAAAAGAAAAAATCAATAGAGAAAAGAGATATGACAAGAAAGGAACAAGTAGCCAGAAGTGCTTCAATGACAAATCTCAAGATGGATGTTACACGTGTGATAAAATTAATCACATGATCAAGAAATTTCTATTGTAAAAATTAAGTGGAAGAAATAAAAGACTGAAAAAATAAAGAAGAAGACAAACAAAAATAACAAGAAAGAATATGTCATCATGGCTGCATGGCGATCAGGATCAGAAGATTCTGATGATGAAGAGGTAGATGAGACTGTTCTCATGGCTATGCACACTTAGATATGAAAAAAAAGTAGCAAATTTTAAGATAAATATTATCCTTGATTTAAAAGAAAAATTACACATTTTTTGAAAAAGCAAACTTGTTTTGTTAATGAATACTCTAAATAATGATTTTTAAGAGCTAACCTCCAATAGGGATCAACTGTTCAGTGCTTTTGCTTAAAATTTAATTACATTGATCTTAAAACCTGTAAGATTGTCACTGATAAAAATAATATATAATACCCTAAAAAACCAGGCTGGCCAACTTAATTTAACTAATCTGAATTTAAAATATGAAATTTTGAAGATGCCTATTATTGAAAAAGGAAAAGAAATTGTGAGTGAAGATCAGAAAAGGATTGAATCAGAATTTAAGAATTGCAAAATTGATTTTTATGTGAAAAAAGGTAAGAAAATTGAATCTAAATGTATCTAATTTGAAATTGGTCTTGAAAGAGCAAATAGAAACACTGACTCTTATAGAATTGTAAACAATTTAAGTAAAAGAACTCATAATGAAAAGTAAGGTTTAGAATTTCATAAAGAAACTGTTATCACTAAGAATTTATGTTACATTTGTGGATAACTTGAACACCCCACCACTGAATCTCCAGTTGCAGCTGCTTTTTAAAAGAAAACCATAAAACTAGCAAATGAAAATAACTTCAGACTTGTACCTAAAAACATGTCCACCAAATCGTTGCCTAGATGGGCAAGACGAAATTTGATTCATCCTTTTGATCACAAGAAATGACCCAAGCTTGTCTGAGTTCCTAAGACTAACTCCTAAATTATTTTGCAAGTGAAAGTGAAAGGAAGCAAGTGACATTGGTATATGAATAATGCTTGATCAACATATACTACTAGAGACAAAGAACAATATCTTTCACTCACTTCATTCAAAAGGAGGGAATATATAATTTGGAGATACTAAAAAAGATAAAATTACTAGAGTTGAAAAAATTGAAAGATTTGAAACGAAAGCACTAGAAGAAATGTATCATTTTTTTGAAGAAATGTATCATATTGATTGTTTGAAACATAATTTGATCAGTATATCTAAATTGTGATAACGAAAATATGGTAGTCTTTAGTTTTACATATTGCAAATTCAAGAAGTTGAATACAAAGAAAATTATTTTAATTGCCAAAAGATTTTAAAAAGTGTATAAGAATGATATCATGAAAATTCTTGTTACAAATTTGAGATGTCTTAGTGCAATTAATTGTGATCCCTTATTATGGCACGGAAGACTTGAAGGTGCAAGTTTGAAAAAGTTGAACAAACTTGCTTAAAAGAAAATGGTTATAGGCTTGCCTAAAACTAAGTTCAAATATGATAAAGGTTGTAGACGTACTGCCTGTGTAAGGGAAAAGTAAATGAGAAACTCTTTCAAGAAAAAAAGTAATCAAGTATGTATAATCAAGTGCCTTGACCTGATCCATATGAATTTTTATGGACCAATGAAGATAAAAGATGAAGGAGATGAAATAACTTTTTAGTTGCAAATGTTTAATCCACAATAATGAATAAAATAATTTAGACAAATTTGATGCAAGGAGTGATGAATGAATCTTCTCAGAATATTCTCAACATAGTAAAATATATAGGATTTTTAAAAAAGAATAAACTTTGTTGAAGAAAATATGCATGGTATGTTTGATGAATCTAGTACTTTACTTGAGTCTAATATGGAGGATGAAAGTGAAATTGATGAGCATGCACAAAAATATTATACTGTCTAGTCCAATTATTGAACAGACTGAGAATGCATTGTGTGTGCCTACTTTCTTGATATGATCGATACTCGATATCGTCATTGTTGGCCTGAGCGTAATCATAACATGACATTAGACATGAGTTTACATCTAAATAAAAATTTAAAATATTTGAAGGGTTAAGTTTGATAACAAAATACTTTGCATAAAATATAAGTCGTAAAATTAAAATTGTTAATAAGAGACACGAAGTTCTAAACTGAAACATAACCATCTTTCTATCTATGAAACCTTTAAATATAACTGAGTAATGCCTACCGGACAAGGCCTCTGGTATATACCTTAAACACTTAAACATAAAGCACTGAAAAAGATGTAAAGTAAGCCCAAATAAATACAAAAGAGCTAACCAATAACAGAAAATATGTAACCTAGAGAGAGGCCTGATCACATGTATATGTATTTAATCCTACATCAGTAAGCGATATAGTGCCCCGACAGAAGGGACGTAAGAACATAAGGAATTGTACTGTATGTAGAATGATAGAATGAAACATAATATATATATCAAATCAATCGAAACAACTAATAATCATTACATATGAATTAATAGATAAGGTCGTTCAAATTGCCTCAAGGATACCACTTTATTATATTTTAGTTCATCATGGAAATCTAATAGTGTAACTGACATAAATCAAGGTCTGATCTAAGCCCGATCAGCTAAGTCATTTCATACCTTGTTGGGTATGAAACATATGTGTACATATCATGTGGATCCATAACTAGCCCTTACCAGAGGCATAAAAAAAGATCACCCGAACCAATAATATGATTCTTAAGCTACGTTAACAAACGTAATTTCAGGCATTCTTCATTTAGACTTATGACTTGTTGATTAACTATTTATCTCCCTTAAGTTCATGTGATCATGGGTTAGCTCGAAGGTTCATATTCATAACATTCAAAAACTCTAGTTCATAAATTTCTTTCATATCATCATGTCATGAGGTTACAATTTATGTATCATAATTTTACATTCATTAGAGACATATATCATATCATAATATCATAGTCAAGAAAACATATAGTTCGATGAATAGACTCAATTGACCTATAGAAGCGTGATCCAATCTTGCGAAATCATTCATTAAAATCAAGGATCTTGTTAATACTTGTTCTTGAATAGACATATTTTTTTATTAAACACAATAAATTATTTCTTCTAAAAGCATAGCATTGTTTTTACTGAACATTACTTCCAATCAAAATACTATTCATGTAAAATTCTCTTTCTTGATTTTTATTAGTATAAGGTTCTCTAGAAATGCTACTTTGATTTTTGTAGGCTACAATAATTAAACCCCCAAAGTTAAAATATTTGTAGCTACAACTCCAACAACTACATCATCTTCATTTTTGTTAGTCAAATCCATCTATTGCAATGACCAATGTAATTATGATTATGATATAACAGAGAAAAAGAACATAATAAGAAAATCTGTCAAGACATAGCAATGCTAATCAATTCTGAGGCAACCACTTAATTTTCGATGGCTGATCTCTGCTTGATTTATGCCTTTTGATCCTTTCAAGGATGCTCCATCATAGAATTCAATACTCAACTATACCATTATTAATATCAAAATCAGTTGAGAATGAACTTGCATATCCTTCAAATTACCCAATTACTCTTTTCAACTTTCTCTTAAAATCTACAAATTAAAATTTGAAATTTCATTTTCTAAAATGCATATCTCCTGCTCAATAATTAAAGAGAGAATAAATAACATTTCACACAAAAATAATTAAATATATCTGAGTTAAATTTAAAAAAAATATGAAATAGTTAAAAGTAAAAGACTACAATTTTAAAAAGCAAAAAATTATAATTCATCGATTTACCAAAAGTAACAAAAGTAAAAATATTCATTACATAAATTCAACAAGAAAAATTATATTCAAATCACATGAGCAAGTATTATAACAGAAACCCAAATAAGTAAAAGATGGAGATTTTGAAGAAATTTGTAATAAAAAATTTCACAACTATAATTATTGAAGGTGAAAGCATACCTTTGAAATTCATACAAAATAATAATAAAAAATAGTGATGAAAATCCTAAAATTGGGGAGACACAAATATTAAAAATAGATAAAATACTTTAAAATTCAAAACTGTTGAGGAGGGAGTTGCGTTTGAGGACGGGCTAGGGGGGAGGGGGTTGATATAATTCGCATTTGTAGAGCCTAAAATTAATTCGAAAGATGTTTTTTCCTTATTATGGAAGTCATTTTCACTGATTTTAGAAAAACAAGTCACTTTGGAAAATATTTTCACAAAATTTTATTACAATCAAACAAGAGGTATAAAATATTTGAATATAACTTGAAGTTGTATCTGGAACTTGAAAAACACCAAAAATTTTATTTTTACTTGTTCATTTTTAATTTATTTTGTTTTCAAGAAATTCCTAAATTTTTTACTTTCATAAAAATAACTTCATTTAAATTATATTTCATGTTCAAATAATATTTATATTTTTTAAATAAATACATCTAAATTCTACATATTAACTGCAAAAACTATTGCTAAACACAATTGCTCGAACTTCAATTATGAAAATTTCAAATAAAATGATTTTTTTTATTTTCATAAAATTTCAAATATATATATATATATATAAAAGAAATGACCTATTTAAACCAGGTAATCATATTATGAGCATTTATTATCAAGCTCTATATACAATCACAAACTCCAATTATGGAAATGTGTAAAAAAATAAAGGAATGATCTAGACTTTTTATTTCATAATATTATTATCACACCACAAACCATATATATTTTACTCTAATGATGACGCTGGGGTCTTTAAGCTTTAAATTAGCTTTTTCTTGATTTTTTTCTCCATTTTTCTAAGGGATTTTCACCATATGATTTTTGTAAATTTTCTTTTATCCATTCAAGATTAAGGCATTTACAAGAAATCCTTCTTAGGTGTTCTAGATATTTTCGTTTATAATTTCCATCCTCTTTTTCAAGAGTGTAAGGATTTTATTATCTTGGTACTTTAATAAAATATCCACAAGGAGTTTTAAGGCTTATCATATATAATGTTTGATGATAATCCTGAAATTGTTGGAGAAAATCATTTCCTAATAATATATTTGTCTCCAGTTTATGATATGCAAATAATTTATTTATTGAAACAATTTTAGATCCTAAAATTATTTCTACCTTTTCTTTTGACTGTGATAGTCTTTCTTTGTTACCTGTAATACCTATCATAGATATGTTATTTTTATTGATAGCCCAATCTTTTATTAAAATAATTTCTTCTTTCGTCCTTCAATCATCGTTGTGGAAGATGCTGATGTCCGACATGATTAGATTTCTCTTTTGACTAAAGAGATAAAGTTGAGATAAGATAAGATTCTTTTCTCTTTTGTCTCTTTCTTCAAGACGTAAGTGCTTACGTCTTTTCTTTTGTTGATATCTAACTGTCTACATTGCCTTTTACATCTTTACTTCTTCGTTTTCAATTATTCTTCAGGCCAATTTTCTAATTTCTTCTGTTGCTTCCAACTTGTGAAGGTCAAAATCAAGAATTTTTTACCTTAAGATTTTGGACTCAGTTTTTCCTTTGGTTAACAAAACCCAAGTAGATGTATTATCCAATACTTTGTAATCTTCATCGTAAAATCGTTTGAGAATAAAATACAATGTTGTAATTCCCAAAGCTCTTCTTGTTTGGATCCATTTTTTGTTTAAATGGGGTAATTTTTTGTCAACTCCGGTGGCTTTGACGTTAAAATACTTTAAGTTTTCCACTATGATATAATTAATCATTGAAAAATGTAACTGCAACTCTTGGCTTTCCATAGCTATGCTAAAGAATCGGCAATAAACACCTTCGCCTTCAGCGTATTGTCTTATTGATTTTACCAACTGTGATGGTAATTGAGATATTTCTTGTAGATCTGGTTTGGCATAAACTCGATCTAGATAACCAAATTCGAATAATTGGGCTGTAAGCCCTGGTGATCCATTTAGAAATATGGAAATTCGAGAAAACAAGCTGGTTGTTCCTAATACTCCATATGTTTCTCCACTTTCTTCTGGAAGATTATAGATATATCTTGTACATGCAAGATATTCTTCTTCTTTTGGATTATGCTTTCCAACTTGAAACAATGAAAAAACTTTTATTCCCGTAAGAACTTTGTTAGAGCTGCTTTCTGATTTTTCAGGGATAATTTTTTCAGCTTTCGCTGATGATGCGCCTTGTTCTTCTTTTGAAGAAATAGCATCTTTTGATTTATCAATTGCTAGGCTTTTTCCTTCATCCTTAGACTTAGGATTTGGCATATTCTTGCTTACCGTCGAGATGTTTTTGGCACTATGTGCTAGTGGGACATCTCCTGCCACTTTGTTGCGAGTAATATTCCCTTTTGGATTTGAATTCCGTTTTGGATATGTATCCAAATGTTCACATAGGAGTAAAAATTCACTCATATTTTTGGCTTGTTCAGTACCGAGCTGATTAATCTCGGACTGCATCATTATTGCTTGTTCTGACAAGCTTGCCAATTTATCACGAATTTTAAATAGGTTATTGCTTTTATCATCTATGGACTTGTCCACAGTTTGCATCCGTTCATATATCCTGTTGACCAGGATTTTTGTCTGATTGTCCATATTGGATATTTCTTGAAAGGAAGTCTACAAGAGAATTGTCAGTTCCTTTAATGTATTCTATCTTAAAAGAATAAAATGACAATAAAACCTGTCATCGATATAATCTTCTGTATTGTGGTTCAGAAGAAAGTTTATTAAATATTAATCCTGACACTTGAGTATTGTCTGTTCTAATAATAAATTGTTTGGGTAACAGAAAAGTCGAAAATTTTCTTATTCCTCTAACAATTGCTAGTAATTCTTTTTCATTTGTAGAATACCTGGTTTCATCTTCGTTAAACATTCCGCTGGTGTACCTGCAGATTTCGTTTAAGTCTGTTTGTAGTAATGCTCCCCAATGATAATCGGAGGCATCTGTTTGTAAGATTAGATTATCCTTTTCGTCTGGTAATCTTAACTTTGGTAGATTTGCACATTCTTCTTTTAGTTTTTTAACATATTGGGTGTGTTCCTCAGTCCATCCAAGTCTATTGGATTTTTTTATTAATTTTTGCAGTATATTCCTTTTCTTTGCTAGATCCGGAATAAATTCACCTGCATAATTTAGACATCCTAGAATTCTTTGTATTTCCTGTTTAGTTGTTAATTTGTCAGGAAATTCTATTATTTTTTTAGAGATGTGAGTTTGTAACTCTATTCCATTTTTTCAAATAATCATTCCTAAGAATTCTATATCATTTTTATTTGTCTCTGCCTTTTTTTGGCTTAAAATGATATTTCTGAAAATTCTTTTAGATGTGTTAGATGTTCTTGATATGTTTTAGAACATATGAGCATATCGTCTATGTAGACAATTAAAAATTCCTTTTCAGAAAATATTTCATCCATCTTTCTTTGAAAAATTTGTGGGACATTTTTTAATTCAAATGGCATTACTATCCATTCATAGTGACCATTGGGAGTGCTAAATGTTATTAATGGTATAACCTTTTCTTCAAGTTTTATCAGCCAAAATCCAATTTTACAGTCGAATTTTGAAAAATAAGTTTTTCCTTTTGCAAGGTTGATTAAATTGTAATTATTACAGATAAAATATCCACCAAAAACACATTTTTTATTTAATTCCTTGTAATTTATGACCATTCTAGCTTTTCCTCTTTTTATTTTGGCGTGATTTCTTACCATAAATGCCGGACTGATATAAGAACTTTTACTAGGTCTGATTAATTTTAAATTAATTAATTCCTTAATTTGAGTTTTGAACTCAATTTGTCTTCTTCGTTGTAGAGCATTGGTCTTACTCTAATGTTGACGCTGGGGTCTTTAAGCGTTAAATTAACTTGTTCTTGATTTTTTCCCCATTTTTTCTAAGGAATTTTCACCATATGATATTTGTAAATTTTCTTTTATCCATTCAAGATTAAGGCATTTACAAGAAATCCTTCTTAGGTGTTCTAGATATTTTCTTTTATAATTTCCATCCTCTTTTTCAAGAGTGTAAGAATTTTATTTTCTTGGGACTTTAATAAAATATCCACAAGGAGTTTTTAAGGCATATCATATATAATGTTTGATGATAATCCTGAAATTGTTGGAAAAAATCATTTCCTAATAATATATCTATCTCCAGTTTATCATATGCAAATAATTTATTTATTGAAACAATTTTAGATCCTAAAATTATTTCTAACTTTTCTTTTGACTGTGATAGTCTTTCTTTGTTACCTGTAATACATATCATAGATATGTTATTTTTATTGATATCCCAATCTTTTATTAAAAAAGATTTTGCTAAGCTAGCTTCAGATCCATTATCAATTTGACAACAGGTTGTTAATTTAGTATCATAGACAGTTATTTCTATGAACACTGATACCCTAAAAGATGTTTCTTAGGGCATTTTAAATTTTTGGTATGAAACATGTTTCATTTTTATAGCTTATTTCTATTCCTTCTTTACCTATATTGTAGTCATTTAGACTAGCAAAGAATAGGTTTCCTAGAATAAGATTATGATCACATTCGTGATTAGTAATATAACAGGATACATTTATCCTGATTGTATCTAATTGTATTGGTAATTCTACCATTTTTTTACAATTGTAACTGTTACCTTCAAAGGTTTTATACGTGTAAGGTGTTCCTTCATATATTGGCAAACCTTCTAAAATGATGCCATTGACATGATTGGCCGTAGCGCCAATTTGTACTAGTATTTCTTGTTTTGTCCATTCTGTTCCATTGAAGATTCTTCCTATAATTTTTGAACTGTTGGATGTTTCAAGAATTTTCTTAGAATATCTATTCGATAAAATTTTCTTTAGAAAATTTCTTCCATATTCTATAGAAAGTCTAGGGTTACTATTCGAACTTCCTATTTCCTGTGTTTTTTCAAATCGAATTTCATATTCTTCTGGAATTTGTGCATGTTGAATTTCTACTTCTATAATTCTTGCAATTCCCGCACATTCTTGATCTATTTCGATCATTCCTTTATTTTTGTACACATTTCCATAATTGGAGTTTCGTACTGTATATTAATAAATGCTCATAATATTATTACCTGGTTTAAATAAGTCGTTTCTTTTAACCTGAAAATGTAAGCTTAATGCATCATTAAAGTCTGCATCTTTAAGCGATATACTATATTTGGGATAGTATGTGAATAGAAGTTTGGTATATGCCAGATTACCTTCTACTATACCAAGATTTCCTTCTCTTGCATTTATGAATCTTTCATCTGAAAGATTTACAACAATAGGGAAATTAATTTCCTCTTTGAAAGTCGATTTGACTAGTATTTGGATTCCTCCTAAATGAACATAATTCATTTTTTTCCTTTTTTTTCTGAAATTTCTCTAAGGATTTGTTTTATCATTGGTTTAGTTAACAGATTTAATTTATGTCTTCCTGTTGTTGGGTAATTTCTATTACCTTTTATATTTCCTGATATTCATGATAGGAAATTTTATTTCTTGCAAACATTCTTTGCATTCTGTTAAATATATTATCCTCATTTTTTAAATTTAATTGTAATCCTTGAATTTTTTTTGAATAAATCTTCATCAAAAGTTGCTTTTAGGGCGTATCCCCTCTGATCTTCTTCAGTTTCTAAGATTTGAACTGAATTTTCCTCTTCTTTTTGTATTTCTTTATTCATTAGTCAGATTATTCTTCTGAGCTAGCTGAAAATTCTTCATATATTTCTTCATAGAAGTCATCACTTTTTATTGAGGTTATTGATTCTAGATCTGAATCAATTTCTTGTCTATCAATTTTTGATATTTTTACTCTCTTTTTGTTACAGTCGTAACTTTTATGTCCCTCTTCTCCACAGTTGTAGTATTTGCATTTTTCTGTAGATTTTGGTCTTTTGAAATTATTTTTCTTTTTATAATACCTTCTTTTGGGTATATAGTTTTGTTTTGAAATATTTTTTCGTTTAATTAACCCTTTTTTATATTTCCTTCGTTTTTTTGTAGGGTTTAGTATCACATCTCCATTGAGTTGCTGCATTAGTATCTAAGCAGTATATTTGGGTATTTATTCTTTTGGCTTTTCTTTGTATATTGTGTGACATACAAAGTTGTCCAAGTCTATTTTTAAATAAAGATATCCTTTGACCCAGAGTATCTCCTTCAATATTTCCTTTTTCGTATTCTTCTCTAAAGTATTTGACCCAAAAGTCGGGTAATTTCTGAAAGTATTTTTCAAGATAAGGTAGCATTTCCTTACTACTGTCAAATATTTTATAATAATATTATTCGAATTCACAAATGTATTCTTGAATATAACTCATTTTGCAAATTTGCGAATTTGCAATTTTTCTAGTTGCTCTTTTGCAATTACTCTTTCTTTTTCTTTATTTTTGGTGGTGGTTCCTTCTCCATCTAGAAATTCGTTTCCTATGAATTGTACAAGATTTTTTTATTCCTTCTTGAAGGGATTCTTTAAATCCTTCTATAGTATTATTTTTTATGATTCTTTTTGCATCATCGGATAATCTGGTGTACCAGTTGCTTACTTTTTCAGAAAAATTATTTATCATTATTGTATATTTTTCGTCATCAGAATAACTTATTCCTTTTCCTAGTAAAAAGAATAGAAATATATTCTGAGCCCATATGTCTAGATCTATTTCAGGTTCTCTTGCAATTTAGATCTAAGAATTGGGTTGACCCTGCATCTCCGCTTGGGAGTCTATTAGACATGTATTTTGATTTATTATTATTATGATAATGACTCACAAAGTTTTTATTCTTTTTTGATTTTGGTGCAAAATTTTCTTCCTCTGTCTTGTGCCAGATTTCTTATTTTATGAATTTTGATCCATATCAACTTCGAATTTTCCTTGGGGTCCTCCTGTATCCCCTTTGTTCATCAAAACTTTTAGTTTTTGATCAGATAGATCAAGGTCTTCTAATGCAAAAACTAGTTCATCTAGTTCATTCATTTTGTTCTTCAGTATGTTTCTCTATTTCGGTTTTTTCTATTTTTGTTTTTGTTTCTAGAATCTCATCATTCTTAGATTGTTCTATTTCCAAAGTTTCTTTTTAGGATTGTTTTTTCAAAAATTCCTGAATGAGTTTTTCATCCAGGCTTCCCTTTTGATATGAACTTTTGTTTGCAACTTTCTCTATTAAGAGTTCATTTATATATTTTTTACTCACTCTTTTGTCAAATTTGTCTGTCTTTTCTATTATGTTTGTAATTTTTCCTGGAATATTTTCTTTAAAGGATATTATTTCTATTTCTATTACCTTTAGTCTTAAAGCTATTTGTTTATGAATTTTAACTAAATCATTTAATATATTTATAGCTTCTTTCAAGCTCATTTTATTCAGAGAAATAATAATCAGATGTATCTAGATATATCATTTCTTCGCCATTATCATATAGTGAGAATTTAAATTC
Organism: Solanum gracilifrons; assembly: GCA_029582605.1. Taxonomy (NCBI): domain Eukaryota; kingdom Viridiplantae; phylum Streptophyta; class Magnoliopsida; order Solanales; family Solanaceae; genus Solanum; species Solanum gracilifrons. Next base: position 32,826 of record JAJOOH010002855.1, read on the forward strand.
TTCTCTATATTTTTCATCAATGATGAGTTGTATGATTGTTTCTTTTAGATCTCTATTTAAATTAATTACTTTTAGTATAGTTACTAAAGTGTTTTAATCTAAATACCATAAAGGTCTTATCATGTTTAGAGTTTAATTATTAATTTTTTTTATCTCCATGGCTCTGATATCATTATTTTTTTGCTGTCTCAGACAGGGTTATGTGGAATTTTGAAAACATGTCATGCTGTATAAAGAAGATGTCTTTTTAATATGCCTTTGGCATATTTGTATTCAAAATACTCTTGTATTCTAAGTATTTTTATATCAGGTATAACTACTATGAGCTTTGTAGATCTTGAACTAGTATGCAAATATGCGTTTTCCATTTCTGGAATAGCTTTATCAATATGATGTAATGCTATGCGATGTTTCCATGCTCTTTTTTTAACAAGATGTAAATGATATTGAATATCTTTCAACATATTTTATATGCTGTAAGCATGTATACAAATAAATACTGATTTAAACATGTTACTGTTTTAATTTAACCAATAATTTTAGTTTCCCTATAGGTAGTAAGTATTTTCTAAGTCAAAAGGAATGTATAAAATATGATATAATTTGTTGTTTCACAATAATAATTATGAAATACTAAGTTTTGCGTGTATGCCTTCCTCCTTTTCGTTTGGTGAATAGTCCTTATCACTAACTCAGTAGTTTTCCTTCAAGCTATGAATAATTTTTCGCCTTCACGACCTCAGCCTCACGGCTACTTACTTACTGTTCTTCCTTAGGGCTGAAGATCGCAACCTTCACTAACTACTATTCATGGAGTTTAGAGAAGGGAAGTATATAAACCAAACTTTTTATTTCATAATATTATTATCACACCACAAATCATAAATATTTTACATATACCTAAGACATTAGAAATACTTTTCCCTGACGGGAGAAATTTCTACTCACTCTTTAAGATACCTATCATTTTTTCTCTAATTGAAGTTTTCAAAGAAAAATGTAGTGTACCCCTTAGAGTGTTTTTCTTCTCCTTTTATAGATACAAGGAGGGACTAAATATTACTTTGTTATTTTGCAGGGACTTCCTTCAAAACTTTGTTATTTCTAGGTTTAGTATCACATCCCCATTGAGTTGATGCATTAGTATCTAAAATCAGTAAGACAATACGCTGAAGGCGAATGTGTTTATTGCTGATTCTTTAGCATAGCTATGGAAAGCCAAGACTTGCAGTTACATTTTTCAACGATTAATTATATCACAGTGGAAAAATTAAAGAATTTTAACGTCAAAGCCACCGGAGTTGACAAAAAATTACCCCATTTAAACAAAAAATGGATCCAAACAAGAAGAGCTTTGGGAATTAAAGCATTGCATTTTATTCTCAAACGATTTTACGATGAAGATTACAAAGTATTGAATAATACATCTACTTGGGTTTTGTTAACCAAAGGAAAAACTAAGTTTGAGAATAAAATACAATGCTTTAATTCCCAAAGCTTTTCTTATTTGGATCATTTTTTGTTTAAATGGGGTAATTTTTTGTTATCTTCGATGGCTATGACGTTAAATTTTTTTAATTTTTCCTAATTAATCGTCGGAAAATGTAACTGCAAGTCTTGGCTTTTCATAGCTATGCTAAAGAATCGGCCAATCTCTTTCTCATATACGTATTCTTGTTTGAAGCCAATTCAACCTAGTGTAGCAGAAAATGTAATGCATTACGCACATGATTTCAAAAAACAAACATAAATAAAGTATATGTACTTGATTCATATATTAATTATTACTACAACATATTATTACTTGCACGCATCGCTTACCATATGGACTATGGAGTATCAATCTAAGTAATACATTACTATCAAACAAAAAAAAAGATAAAAGAAAAAAAAAATATACCCATTTCACGTCGATCGGCGATGGCGTTTCCGATTCCACCATGGCTTAATCAGTACAGAGCTTCAGCAAATTCCTTCTTATCTCAATACGAGCCATTAATTCTACTTATTACTCCTCTCTTCTCTCTACTAATCGCTCGAATTCTTCAATCCATCTTCCTCGTTATTCACGAGCGAGGACTCAAAGCCACCATTATTAGCTTCGTTATGAGCGCCATCAAGTATTTTCTCACATTCAATGATTGCATCTCTTCAATTTCTGTTTAATTTTTCTCTCACTAAATTATCCATGTTTGTTTAGTGAAATGATAAGAAAAAGAGTATTATATCTGTTAAAAGCTCCGGAATACTTTGTAGCTTTTGATTGAATTGATTTTGACACTTTCTGAGATTTAATATTTGATTCTTAAATATAGGTTGGTGCCTGGTGTTAAAAAGTACATTGACTCTGAGAAGCAGAAGGTGAGTTAATTTTGAGCATTAAATACTCTGGTCTACTTCATTGAATGGGGTGTTGCGTTTTTGTTTCTTTCAGTGATTATCACACTGACATAGTTTGGTGAATTTCTGTTTGATTGTATAAAGTTAATGAAAATTACTTCCTTTGTTCTATGTTTATACACTTTGATTTAAAAGGAGTTGAAGTTGTTAATTTGACTTGTGCATTATATTAACGAAAAAGAATGTAATGGCTGAAAAGTTAAACAGCTGAGAAATCATCAAATTGAAGTTTATAGTTTGGATTGTAAAACATATATTTAAGTTAAAGTTGTGAAAAATATGTAAAACAATAATATTGAAGGAATAGAGTGACATTTTGGAACATTCCAAGGTGGAAAATGTGTTGTATAAGTTGGAACGGAAGGACTAGCAACCTAGAGTGAAATAGTTCCAGTATCAAATGTATCGCGCTATTGTATTTAAATTTGCTTCACCTGGATGTTTTTAAAATTTTGACCTAGGCTAAATAATTCGTTGCATACATTTGGAGTCGATATATTCAGCTTAAGAAAAATGAGCAGCCCAATGCATGAAGCATCCAACGTTCATGCAAGATCCAGGGAAGGGCTACATCCCAAGGAGATGTGATGTAGATTTATTCAACTTGTTTTAGAAAAATAATTCTAGCAAAGAAAGTACCTGGTTAAGATTTTATTCTCACTTGTGCATCTATGTGGAAGCATTAATAAGTTTCAATGATTGATCTCCTTTAATTCTGATTATAAATCTGACATTCTCTGGCTTCAAAATCTGTTATCGAACTGAGCAGATAGTGGATAAGTTGCAAGGTTCTAGTAATAGAGATGGGTGGAGAACTGAGTTGCCGAAGACAGGTTTAGGAGATAACGTCCTAGTGCAAATGAGAGATGAAAAACAAAAAGATGTGACATGGCAGGGCAAATGTTCGGGTACCGTGTATGTTTCCATAATTATTGCACTATATTATACAATTTTAGCTAGTAGTTTGGAATTATATATGTTTCTGGATTCAATTAAACCATTTCTTTGCTCTTTAACCTGTGTAGAAAGATTAACAGATTTCCTATTTTCTGAGCAGCTATATTGGCGGAAATGAGAATGAGGGACATTTTTCATTGATAAACGAGGCATGTTCCATGTAAGATTGTTCATCCGTTGTGTACATATGTAGATTTAGTTGCTTTGCTTGCGTTAACTGATCAAGGGAAGGGTTGTTTCTTTTCATGTATCTTCTTCGTGATAACCTTCTGCCATAATGAATCTAGTCCAATTATTGAGTGTATGATTAAACCCTAGAGGAAGAGGGAGCAAATTCAGTCTCTTGAAAACCTCCATGTGGAATGTACTACTTAATACAGATTTCAGGGGTTACAATAAAGAGACAACCAACATGTAGACTATGCTAGATTGATTAAGACCTCAAAAACTGTATTTAGTGGGTTAACAATGCTTCAGGGCGTATAGAAAATCTCATACTTCACATGCTGACCATGCTGGACGGAAGATGGACTTGAACCTACGAAATGCTTAGCAACTATTAAACAGAGTTTTGGGTGATCTCATAGCTCTTCTTCTTTTTTTCCTTCTGAAGTGAATTGGTAACTCTACCATGTTATACCCCTTGATATCTTTAAATCAATTAACCTTTTCTCATTAATCTAAGTGCATTACTCATCCATGGTGTATTAGGTCTGTCGTCTGGCAGAAATTGTTTCTGATTTTTTTTGGACATCTTGGATTAAAATAATAGATCTCAAATCTGTTGAGTTGTTTTAGCCCAAGCTACATATGTTGACATTTATGTTCATCTGTGACTGTCTTGAACAAACAAAGCACGATACTCTGCTCATGCTGGTGTATCTGAGTCATGTAATCTATACCATGTTATACCCCTTGATATATTTAAATCAATTAACCTTTTCTCATTAATCTAAGTGCATTACTCATCCATGGTGTATTAGGTCTGTCATCTGGCAGAAATTGTTTCTGATTTTTTTTGGACATCTTGGATTAAAATAATAGATCTCAAATCTGTTGAGTTGTTTTAGCCCAAGCTACATATGTTGACATTTATGTTCATCTGTGACTGTCTTGAACAAACAAAGCACGATACTCTGCTCATGCTGGTGTATCTGAGTCATGTAATCTATACCATGTTATACCCCTTGATATATTTAAATCAATTAACCTTTTCTCATTAATCTAAGTGCATTACTCATCCATGGTGTATTAGGTCTGTCATCTGGCAGAAATTGTTTCTGATTTTTTTTGGACATCTTGGATTAAAATAATAGATCTCAAATCTGTTGAGTTGTTTTAGCCCAAGCTACATATGTTGA
>JAJOOH010002856.1:0-27877 GCA_029582605.1 Solanum gracilifrons
ACTTTATGAACTAATGTTAAATAAAGGCTTAAAGATGTTTAAAAAGGGAGTTGGAGCTTAGCACCGAGTGAACATGAAAAATGAGAGTGGGGGCTTCACGTTTAGCAAGTCCGGCTTCCCACAAGAGAACCTTCACGTCCGGGTACCAAACATAAATGTTGTCTCATGAGATGGAAACCTCCACGCTTAGTAAGTCAAGGTTTTCTAGTAGCAATCTCCTTGTTCCATAACTATGTGCCTCCGTAGGTATTAGCTTAGTGGATCCACTAGATAGCTATTATGTATGTAGGTCCTACTTTTGCAAGTAGTACCCTCTCTTTTCGGTGTGGGAGTGCAACACCGGATTCCATGTAGCTCACATGGTCTATGTCGGTTATGGCAATGTCTCCCGAAAGTTAAGAAATGAACTAAGATAAGAATATGAACTCTAGTCATGGTTTCTTGAAGAGTTACTTAGTGTAGGTAGGACTATGGACCCTACTTATGCATTGCACAAGTGGACTCTAAGGGAGGTTATGATTAGGCTCTTTATGTAATGAAGACTATGGTCTATGTATGCTAATATGAAAGCATGATAAGGTTGACATTACGTATGTCAAGATATGAAGTATGTTTATGCATGTGAATTACACTTATGACTTCTTAATTGGTTTGCTTAGTATATGTGGGGGTATGGGACTCCATGTGTACATTGCACAAGTGAGCTTGTGAAGGGGTTGTGACGGTGGTTTACCTATGATATGAACTAAATGGGTTATGACTAATGATGTAGTAAAGGAATGAGTCATTATATAATGTTATTAAGTATGTTGGTCTTATGTCTAATGTTAAATGAAGATGTTATGACTTGTTGAATATGATGTGCCTAGTCTATGGTGGCTTCCTAGGAACACTTGGTGTGAGTAGTATTATGGGATGCTACTTTCACATTGCACTAGTGTGACTTGGGGGTTGTCTTAGGTGATGGTTCCTATGTGAAGACTATGTTTTATGGTGTGCTGATGACTCTATGAATATATGTGGTTGGATTGATGAAGGCTATAGGTAAGTTCACCCTTGGTAACCTTAAGTTGATACATTGCACCAAGTATTCCCTAAGGGTTGCTTGAGGAAAGGAGTTAAGATAAAGAGGAAGGTAATGTATTGTATGCATTGAATGTGCCTAAAATGTTATAAGTGGCTCTATGTGCTATTATGAATGGTTTCCATGTGTATGATAGTGTATGTGGTTTATATGGTGCCTATTGTACTAAATGTTCTTGAAGTTTCTCTAAAAAGGCATGATACATAGTTTCCAACTAAATGTCCTTTTAATAGCATGTTTTGCATGGTTATCATACTTAGTGCATTCTTTTACTAACACCATTCTTCTTCATCTTTTTACACCAAGTGTAGGTGGTGGTGGCTAAAGGGTCTTTCCTAGAAGTGATGAGCTTGGCTTACTATTCCCAAGTTCGGGTGTGTCCTTAAAGATTCAAGGACCTTTATGTTAAAGAGTTTCCTTAAGTTCTATGTACTAGATAGTAGTTTCTTTTGTATTGTAAGGGTTGTGTCCCTCTTGTGTTGTAGTCGTGTTTTAAGATGGCTACCTCGAGACGTAGTACTCTGATTTTGTATTAAAGGTTTAAATGAGGTGACTTTTATGTCTTGTGTTATATTATGAAAAAGTTTTAAATTTTCCGCTATTTTTCTATGGTAAATGCTATGACGAATGCTAAGGGCTTGTATAAGACCTCTGAGAGGTCAAATACGCCGGTAACGACTAGGGGGTGCTCTCGGGTCGTTACACGCCTACACATTATTTCCTAATTGTGGGATGAGTTTCACAATTGGCACCTAGCTTGGTGTCTTTAGATGATCCGACTTGGATTTGGAGTTGGTACTTTGGAGGTCGACATTAAAACAAGAATCGAAATAGGTGAGACTATGTCACACCCTGAAGCTACCCCAGGACGCAGGTACGGGACCTAGGATTACGAGTGACCCCAAGCTAACCCTACTGGCATATCATAAGCATATTAAATAAACTGAAGTAAGAAAATACTGCGCGGAAGCTTAATCATAAGATAAAGTAAAATGATGGGGAATACCCATATACTGTCTGGATATATGAAAACTGAGAGTTTAACAACAAATGAAAATTCAAACTCAAATACTAAAGTTGAAGCTAACTATGTCTGAAATAAGCCTCTAACTGACTAGAAGTGTTGGGACATGCCCCAGCTAAATCTAGAAAAACTGGAACTAAAGACTAAAAGCAAAAGAAACATGTATGTCGTCCTTGGGAAATAAGGATTCACCACTGATGCTGTTGAACGGTAGATTGGAAAATGATCTATGCGTGATCTGGAACCTGAGGACCTGAACCTACATCACGAGAAGATGTAGCGCGAGTATGCGTCAGTACTTGAAAGGTACTGAGCATGCAGGATAGAATAAAACTGCATAAAACATATAATTGAACAAGGTGGTAAAGCAATGATATAATTTTGAACATGATACTATACTGAAACTATTGAACATGACATAACTGAATGCAATGACCAAGTTTATAACATGCTGAGACTGAAATCTAACTGTAACTGATAACAGGGTCAATGCACTAGAATCTGACTGGACTGTGGGGCTACTAATAACCGACATAAAATCACATAAGCTAAATGTGGAATCCGATGTATACTCCCCATCGAGAGAACCCAATATACCCTGCCAGAGGTATAGAGGCATGACTGGCGTGATCACTAAGATATAATGCCCACATAGGGGACTTATAAACCTACGGGGTCACGTAGTTTTGGGATTATTCGGGTATGTTGAACCCTAGTCCACTCGGTCTAAGCCTACTCCCAATTAGAATGTATATAAGCAATATTATGACTAAAATGTTGAAGTACTGGATAGCTAAATTTCTTACATGCAAACTCTGAGAATGCAACAATTATGACTTATAATGTGACATTCGTAAACTGAAGCATGTATATCAGAATAATCTGACCTAGCATGTATAATTCATGAACTAAACGAATCTACACAACTAAGGTTCTGAATATCATACAAGAAGCTAAGCAATAATATGATAAATCTGATTTGGATCATTCTAACAGTTAAACCCCAATAATTTCTAACATTCAAGAAACCCTAGGTCTATTAATATTAAGGGAATCAAGGTTCTGACTAAAATCTGGGGACCTAGTGGATGAAAGGAATCCACCGGTGAAATCCCACGTACCTGGTGACGAAATTCACCGAGAAATCCTTCGATTTCGGGGGTGGAATTGATGAAAACCCTGTTGCATGTTCTTAGAGGAAAACTAGCGTCTCTTTCTCCCTTTTTTGCTCTACGTTTCAATGATTTTGGTGAATGATTGATTTAGGTAAGTTATAATTTGTTTACTAGGCTAAAACTGGTCAAAACCACGTAGTTTAGGGGTCAAACGACATAGTTTAAGGGTCCAACACATAGGGAAAAGACCACACGACCCCTGACTTAAAAGTTGTCGGGGTCACCGACAGACCGTGGATGGATCGACGGTCTGTTCAGGTCGGCCGTCGTTCGCGATTCTGGGGCTAGAATCTAGGGTCCGACCTACGGCCCTGGACCACGGACTGTGGTCTGACCTACGGTCCATAGGTCCTGGCGTAGGTCTGGACTTAGAATAATTTTCTGGGGGCTTCTGGGACTAAAAACTGGGGGCTAACCCACGACCCTGGACCACGGACTGTGGCCTGACCTACGGTCCGTAGGTCCCGACATGGGTGGACCCTTAGCTGGATTTCTGGAATGCATCTGGGAGGGCTGCAGGTGACCATCCACGGACCACCAGAACAGACTGTGGGTCACCCTACAGTCCGTGGGTGGCAACCATGGGTTGCACCTGCAACTTCTGAAAAATCTGCATTTTGGTAGTTCTAGCATACGGGGTGTTACAAACTCCTTGTCAAATCGCTAACAAAGGTGAAGTAGAGTTGGAGTGTCAAGAAAAAGGGGTTGAGATAGACATAGATGGAATCTTGAGGTTATGCAATCAAGTCAAGCCAATAAAATTCCAAGATGCCGAAATCAAAGAAATGATACTAGAGTTGAAAGAAAAATCCAAAAAGATCATATATCAAAATTCTAGTTCATTGGAAATTCAGAGTGTCACTCACTTGAAGGCCAAGAATCATGAAGTTCGATTCTCAAAAGGCCTAGTGGTCCTCCCATTGCTTCCCAATGATCCAAAACGAAAATATGATTTGAAATTAAGTAAGAAATTTAAGTCTTACGAGTGGAGAGATTGGGTGAAAGTCTTGATTCTCTCTTGTAATCCCTATGATCTTCAGAGTGAAATTGATCTAAAATTGGGGAGAAGATTCATTACCTCGAAGTGGAAAGAGAAAGGGTGACATATTCGGCCTCACACCACGACATTAAATTGTGTGATTGATGTGAGGCAACCCATCGGTATCAAAATAAGTGTAATTTCGAGTTTTTGATTTTTAGAATAGCTTAGAATTTTTATTTTTGACTAACCGTCATAGTTCCAAAGTTTGTAGTGGTTGTTTTGACAAGTTTGAAACCACAAAAATGAGTGGGATTGAAGTTTTCGGTGAAATCACCTTAAAATGGGAGTGGGAACACTTTTGGCACGATCAGGTTTGCCCAAATGATTGGTCTGATAGCCCTTTCTACCCTGCCATCACCCAAATGGACAATAGCCTCATCAGGTCTGACATCAAAGTATTCATCACGATCACAAGTGTTAACGGTCGTGATTACGATGAATAAAATTTGGATGCAACGATCGTGAGATTCATAAGACGGGTTCGTGAAAGGATAAAATGTTGCTTATCGTGATCGTGACTAGTGGGATCGCGATCATGGTGACTTGCGTGAATTTAAAAAGGCAATAGTTCAAAAATCAAGTTTTGTGTACTCACAAACTCTCCAAACGGCTATAAAACTCCCCCTCTATAATATTGTTCTTGCATTATTTTTAGCAAGAATCCACTTCCACGTTTTGCTCTTCGCTTAAAGTATGATCTCTTCCCTCCTTTCTTGATCAATATAAAAATAGGTAAGTTTTTTTGGAAAAAAGGTTGATTCTCACCCTAATTTGTTTATCTTTGTTTGATCATGAATTGTGATTGAAACCTAATTTTAGGGAGTAGTATTGTTGACTATCCTTGTCTTGAGGGTGTCCAAGGGGAAATTTTTTTTCTAGACTGAAATACTATCCGCGATCACGATGTGTTAAATTTTGAAATCTCATGATCGTGATGTCTTATCCCGCAATAGTGATGATTTGAGAAGGTGAGGCTCGAGATTCCGTGGAACCATCTGCAATCACGATAAGTCATATGCCTGGCAGTGAAAACTGCCAAAATAGCTTCACCCTTGTTCCCTCAATTAATATTTCACTTATTTTTTTGGCCTAATTGCTTGATAATACATTGCTTGATGTACCTTTGCATTCATTTGACATGTTTGCATCTTGTATAGGTACTATATTTGCAAAGAATGGCCGACAACGTGAATCAAGATGAAGAACAAATGGAAGAAAATGTCATAGGGGATACAATCTTTGATCATAGTGGCTTGTGTCCGTCAAATGCCACCAATTGTATGAACGCCTCCTCACCAAAAATATCATAAAGGAGAGGGGCATACTTTTGGAACATCTTGAAAAATGCACGCCTTTGTGCTTGTTGTAATACGGTGAAATTGATTTATGGTGTTTGTTGAAATGAAAGCATCTTGTGTTTTTAATTTTTTTTTTACTTGAGGACAAGCATAGTTTCTAAGTATCTTAATCCAAATTAGATTAGTATAGGAATGTGGAATAAGAGGCGCACCCCGGTAGGACGGGGAGACAAAGATAAAGATGGTGGGCACAGCCAGCCCTATAGGTGGAGGTACACAAAGACCACACACATATCTGTTTTGAATCTATATCCCACGCTCATCAGCTCTTCAGGAAGAGAAGGACTCTCTGGGTTCGGGGTGTTGATGAGTGGTAGTTTTCCACATACTTGAGGCTTTTTTCATAGTTATTTTGGTTTTCTTAGTTTACAGTTGGTGCTTTTAATGTTGTTTTCTTCATATTTACAGGAAAATGAAATGGATAGTTGCTTTAGAAAATGTTTGAAGAAACCAAGTGTAATTAATTGAAGCAAAAAGAGGTCAATTGGAAAAAAGTGGAACTGGTAGAAGTTTGTTCATCGCGAGAGCGTGAAGCAGAGTTTGCGATTACGTTGCCCAAGAAAACCATATCTCACGATCGCATGACCCAGCAATACTACTCATTACGACCGCACGAGTTAGTTGTCGCAACCGCTAAGGTACAAATGTTTGAACCTAGGCAAATTGGGAATTTCACAAAAGTTATCCCAGATAACCCCTTTTTACACTTACCAACAGTCATTAATTCACTATTCTAGATTTAGACAAAATTGTAGTTCATCATCTTAGCTCAGAGTAGAAAAAAACTTGTAGATTCCAATTTGAGGCTGAGACTTTGAAGGCAAGTGGCCTCACAATTCACAATTGGGTTTGAAGATTATGTTCTTATTTGTAAATTATCTTGTTCCCTTCTTCATTTCTTTACATTCAATTGCTAAAATTGTGGGTGTAATTGCTAATTGAGATTGGAGTTTTGTGGTAGAAATAGTCAATTTATTTGTTTGAACATGTCTATTTGCATTGATTCTGAAACACAATGAAGAGACTTGTTGTGATAATGCCGATGGGAAATGGTTCCAGCTATGTTGATGGGAAATGGTTATAGCGATTGATGATTATGTCGATGGGTAATGATGCCAGCAATGCTGATGGTAAGTGTTTTTTGCCGATTCATGATTAAATAGATGTGAAATGGTTCCGGTGCATACATGGACATTGTGCGCTCCCCATGGGTTTCATCTTGATATTCAACGGATGTGTATCGTAGGACAGACATGCATCACTGTTTTTGACATTTCATTTCACTGCATCATACATCATTGTCATTGTAAACCTTGTGATTGATTGTGTTGGAAATTGTGTTTGATGCTTACGGACTTAGTGTCGGTGGCAAGTATGCGTGAAGTGTTGGTATACATGTTATGAAGTGTTCATAGTCAAAAATCATGTGTTCATAGTCAAAAATCATGGATCATACATGGGTTCATATGGATTCAACTAAAAATCATGTAAATACTTCAATTCATGCATTAGAAGATAGAAATTAAGCAATAAAATCATAATTGAAAAGAACCTATGAACTTGTTCACGTTTGCTAAGTTGTTTGTGTAGGGCCTCGGGGTTATATATGCATGTTACGCTTAGGGTATACTATGGAGAGTGACATCAATTCTTTGTTATGGCTACTAACAAGTCAAACAATTTATTTGTCTATGCCGACAAGATGATAAACCGAGTGATTGTCAAAAATATATTTGATCGAGATCAATAACTCAACACATCCAAGAAATATGTGACATTTCTTTTAAAAGAGACATTCCAACAACATTATATGAAGACAATGTTGCATGTATATCTCAATTAAGAGGAAGACACATAAAAAGAGACAGAACAAAACATATTTCATCAAAGTTCTTTTTCTTGCTCATGGTTTTCAAAAGAAGGATGAAGCAAATGCTCACAAATTCATTCAAGTGATAATTTAGCATATACATTCACCAAGGCATTATCAACTCCAACCTTTTAGAAGCTGAAATACAAGATTGGACTACGTCATATTCAAGTTGTTAAGTGTATCTTCATCACTGGAGTAAATACGTGTTGCACTCTTTTTCCCTTAATCGGGTTTTATCCCACTGAATTTTTCTGATAAAAATTTTTAATGAGGCACTAAAACAAAGCATATTACTACACCTTTTTTTTTTCACTAAAATTTTTCTTTTACATGGACATTCAAAGGGGAGTATTGTAAAATGTATGTCCACATCAGTATACTTTGTGTAGAAACATAAATGTATACACATTATACAATGTGTGTAAAATGGATACACGCAACATAATATATGTTGTAAGCTAGTTATACAATATACTTGGTGCCCAAGTATATACATGGCAAATAAATATCCATATATTATACTAGGTGCCCAATTATATATATATGTATATATAGCCCTCTTCTTGAAACATAACATAAGGCAAAAGTAATCGGAAAAAAAAAAACTACACTTAATATTTTCTCATCTATTTGTCTTCTTAATTTTAGTACATTATCTTTATTTTATAACAGGTCCTACAATTTCAGAAAGCTACACATTTTTGTTTTGATTCAAACCAAAGTGGCTGACTTTTTGGTCCAACAGGAAAAACTCACACATATAAAGCAGTTAAATACAATACGAGGAAAGACTCAAAATAGTCCCTCATCTTTGGGTTAAGGTTCAAAGTCATCCTTCAGTTTTCATATGGAGCACTAATAGTCCCTCATGTTTACAATATTAGTGCACTTTTGGTCCTTCTCAAAAAATTTGCCTATTTTTTAACATTAATTTTGTCCACAATTTTATGTAAAGAATGTCCAATCGTCTTTTTATATATTTAGTAGAAATAATAACTCTATGTGAGAGAAGGTGATAAGAAGAACACATTGTTCTGTTCAGTAGAAATATTACTGCAGCTAAACTAAGAACATCTTAACATATGACGTTGGAAGAAAAGAAAAAAAATTGTACTATTGCACGTGAAATTATCGTGATGAACCTCTTGACTTTACCTGCAATACAATTTCTACTAAACAAAACAAGATGTTTTTCTTCTCACATTCTCTCATATGGAATTATTATTTTTACTAAATATATAAATTGACGATTGAACATATCATACATAAGTTATGGATATAATCAATATTAAAAAATTTGCAAAATTTTGGAGAAGGATCAAAAGTGCACCAATATTGGAAACATTAGGGATTATTAGTGCTCCATGTGAAAACTCAAGGATGACTTTGAACCTTAACCCAAATATGAGGGACTATTTTGAGCCTTCCCTCAATACAATACCTTTAAAGCACAAAAATAGATAATTCCAAAAATACCCCTAGCCTAGGAAGCAGTCATGTCGTCCAACATCTGTTTCCTAGCCTCTTATATTGTATATAATTCACTAACTTATTCATGATCGCGCTCAACACAACTTTGTTCACTAGTGTCAAAAAAAAAAAAAAAAATATATATATATATATATATAAATGGAGGTCATAGAGAGGTGTCACATCACTTTGTCTATATTTCTCCTTTCTATTATATATAGATATAGATTTTACCATTATCTTATTTGTTACTCCCGATTTAAATTTGTTTATCTGATTTTGACTTGGCATGGAATTTAAGAAAATAAAGAAAAATTTTGAATGTTGTGATCTTAAAAATATCATGTGAAAAAAATAGAATTAAATAGTTGTAAAAAACAATCTTTTTAAAAAATGGATTAGAGAAGGAAAGTAATACAAATAAATTGAAATGGAGGTAAAAAAAGGAAAGTAAGACAAACAAATTAAAACGGAGGGAGTGGAATATATATTTATATTTGAAATGGAGGTAAAAAAAAGGAAAGTAAGACAAACAAATTAAAACGGAGGGAGTGGAATATATATTTATATTTTTGTACAAAAATAATACTCCCTCTGTCCCAATTTATTTGGCACCTTTTGGATTTCGATATTCAAACAAATCTATCTTTGACCTTAAATTTTTCATATATCTTTAAAATATTTTGAATTGTTAATTATTGTGACTTAGAGTACTTTTTACATAGTTTACAAGTATATAAATTTCATTTCAAAACATTTGAAGATTCCATGCACAATTCCTAATCAAACATAAGTTGTTTAACTCTCGAAAAAATAAAATAAAGTGTCACATAAACTGGGACAGAAGAAGTATTAAGTAGCGCTTAAGTGAATGTCCAAAAAGATGTTTAGCTTTGATGAACATTTTGATAATTTAATTTTATAACTCAACAAGTTTTGTACGTACTTTATAATATATAATTAATATAGATAAATAGATAGATTGGGGGTTTGACTAGAGGAATATTTTAGGTGAATACACTATAGGAGAAATGTTGGTGGACTTGGTGATGAAAGAAGTTCTATTTATGAGTTAGTGGCTAGGGGGGAATTATGAAAAAGAAGACATGGAGAAGCACGTCGATAGCCAAAATGAGAATAATTTCCACTTTGGTGATGCCTTGCACGTACTTAATTCCCGCGTTTTTGTCTTTAAAATAATTATATTTTCATTTTTCAAAGTCATATAATTGCTCTTTTTTGTATAAATAAGAGCCAAATTTGTACATCAAAAACAGCCCATTCATCTAAATTTATTTAATTTTATTTGCATCATACATCAATCGCCATGGCCTCTCTTAATCCATGGGGAAAGCTTGACGAACTAGACAATGAGAGGCTCATGGCTCGTCGTAAGACGAGGAAGAGAATCATAATTATTGCCATATCATCCATTGTTCTTGTGTCCATCGTTGTCGGGGCAGTGGTTGGTGGTGTTTCTCACAACAAAAACAAATCTTCCCAAAAAAATGATAATGTCTCGTCGATGACCTCAACCATTAGTGCTGTATGCAATCTAACCCTCTATCCCGACTCATGTATCTCCAGCCTTTCCCCATATGCTGCAAAAGGCAATGCTCTCAAACCTCAAGATATTTACAAGATGTCTGTTCTAGTTGCCCTCAACGAGCTCTCTGGTGCCTCCGACAACTTCTTAAAGAGTGATACATTTAAAAACATTAATGATCCAGCAGCTGCTAAAGCTATCCAGAGTTGTCACGAGCTTCTATCCCTTTCGTTTGATCATCTGAATGACACGTTGTCCGTTGCTGAAACCTCTTTACTCGATGCCTTTGATGATCTAAAGACATGGTTGAGTTCTGCAGGGACTTATCAGCAGACCTGTATTGATAGTTTTGAAAATGTCACATCAAATAGTGCCATACGCAAAGCTGCAGGACAGAATTTGAACAACTCCACCCGGTACACCAGTAACAGCTTAGCACTTATAAGCTCGTTAGAAAATTCCATTACCAGTTTAGGTGCTATCGGAAAGAGGAGGCGTTTGATGGGATATGGAGATGATGATGATGATGAGTACCCGAGCTGGTTGTCGTCATCAAATGACAGGAAATTGCTGCAGAAATCATCAGAAACAAAGATAAAGGTGAATGTAGTAGTGGCTAAAGATGGTTCAGGGAAGTACAAGAGCATTAAGGCTGCACTAAAAGCTGCACCAGAGAAGAGCAAGAAGAGATTTGTGATCTATGTGAAAAAGGGTGTTTACAAAGAGAATGTTAGGGTTGAGAAGACTAAATGGAACATTATGATCATTGGTGATGGAAAAGACTCTACCATCGTTACTGGTAACCGTAACTTTATTGATGGAACACCTACATTCCAAAGTGCCACCTTCGGTAAGTCTCTCTTAATTCTGATTAGTGATTCCTAACAGAGTAGGTAATAATTATATATATATATATATATATGAACAAGTCTAATATAGTAGTGTTTCTGCAGCTGTGTTTGGAAAGGGATTTGTGGCTCGTGATATTGGATTTGTAAACACAGCTGGTGCAGCAAAGCATCAAGCAGTTGCATTAATGTCAACAGCAGATGAATCAGTGTTCTACCGCTGCAGAATGGACGCGTTCCAAGACACTCTTTATGCTCATTCCAACAGACAATTCTACAAAGAATGTGATATCTATGGGACAGTGGACTTCATCTTTGGTAACTCAGCAGTTGTACTCCAAAACTGCAACATTCTTCCAAGAATACCAATGAGTGGGCAACAGAACACCATCACAGCTCAAGGAAAAGTTGATCCAAATCAAAACACTGGAATTTCTATCCAAAACTGTAGCGTTATGCCGTGGGGAAACCTTACTGGGATCAATACATTTTTAGGAAGGCCATGGAAGAATTACTCAACAACTGTTTTCATGGAATCAAACTTGGGAGGTCTCATTCATCCAAATGGATGGATGCCATGGGTTGGAACCACAGCTCCAAGTACCATATTTTATGCTGAGTATAACAATACTGGAGCAGGGGCAAATACAAAAAACAGAGTTAATTGGGAAGGCTTGAAATTGAGACTTACAAGTAAAATAGCAAGCAAGTTCACAGTAAAGCCTTTCATTCAGGGAAACAAATGGCTTCCTGCAGCTGGTGTTCCATTTATGGTTGGTCTTTGAGAGAGAGATACACTACTACTATATTTTGGAAAGTGATCATTTTTTCTTCCATTCTCTTTGTTTTTATGTTTTCTTGGTTTAAAACAACCATATATCTTCTGCTCATTTGCTATTTCACTGAGCCTTCTGTTACACAAGAAATATATATTTCTTGTCAAATTTATTCAATTTTAAATGACATTTAATACTAATTACAAATGTAATGATGATGAGATGAGTTCATCTTTATTCTCTCTTTTTTTTATCAATCATCCTTATGTTGAGATATAGTACTTCTTTTGTCCCTAATTACTTGTCCACTTTTGAATTAACACACCTATTAAGAAAACAATGATTTACATAGTGAGTTTTCCATTTTACCTCTATTAATTATGAAGTAAATGAATTAAAAACTTAATATTTTCAAGAAGTTCTATCTCGACTTCATGTATTAATACATTTTATATATATTGAATGGATCAAGTAGATATAAATATTTTATAAAAAATATTATATAGTCCATTAAATGTAGTTATTTTTTTAATCTTGATATAATTATTATTAATTGTGTATAGGGGTACTCACGGGTCAGTTTGGGTCGATTATTGATCAAAATAAAAACCAAACCAATTTAATCATTTTTAAATTAATAAAACCAAATATAATATATATTTATCGATTTGGTTGTTATCGATTTCGATTCGATTTGATTTGATTTAGTTATTCGATTATTAATCATACGTAAAAATATCTCATCATTTCCTGCATAAAAATACATAATCATAAACCAAAAGTGGTTAGCCCAAAACTTTGATACTCTGCACACCTAGAGAATATGCACTGAGTTTCAAACAGTGCAATGCTCATTCAAAGTTCTTATCTTTTTTTTTTGCTTCAAAATCCAGTGATGGTTTTATTGCATTTGGAAGTATCCACATTAGCAATATTACTAGTTTTAACAACAAAAAAAGTGTCCACATTAACAAGGTAAAGGCAGTATCTGCACATATCAAATAAATTCAGCATTAAGTTTAATAACAATTGTTGTCATATAAAGACGATCTACATCTCCTCTCCTTTTTAATACTCAAAAGAAAGAAAACATTCATTTTCTATCTTTCTTTTTCTTCAATCGAATCAACTTAATCAATTCTCAAAGGAGTGCCTGGAAATTCTGAAAAGGAATAATCATACTACGCATTTTATTAAGAAGCATGCATAAAAGTATATAAACAGTCTATTTTAGTATTTTCAATCTCGACTCCTTTCATGCTTTAATCATATATTGATTTGGAAGACCTTTGTATTTTTACCAATTTGATATTCCAACTATTATATTCCTCAAAATTTCATTGAGATTCCTCAACTCGATCAAAACAAATATTTTAGATGTCTCTAATTATTGAAACTTGTGTGGACAAAGAATTTATCATAAATAGAGATCATCTTTGAGGGAGAAATCACAATCTATCTAATTTTGAATTTCTGATGGTTCAATGAAAAGGGTATTTGTATATTATTTTGGAGATGGAGGGGGTTTTGTTATGGAGAAAATTTTTGAGGCGGAGTTGAGCATTTAATAAACGAGGGAAAATTTACATTGATGTTTGAGGTGGATATTCTACCTTACCTACATCAATAACATTATTGTGTTTTTCACAAGGGAGAAGAAAAATAACTTGTCATATGAAGCAATTATATAAGAGATACCAAACACTGGACATCAACAATGAACAAACTCATTTTCCACCCACAAAGAATGGTACATAAACTCAAAAGAAACAAAATTATCCGACTTGTCTACTAACTACTAAAGTTCTTGCTAACAAAATTTATAATATTTTTAAAATAAGATAAAACGTCCACGAGATCAAGATAAGTTGGCCATAGAGTCCCAGCGACAAAGTTACTCGTCACTAAAGGTAGTCTTCTTACCTGCAAAATTACCACAACATTAAAATGAATTAGCCAAGAAAATAATGAAATTCGAGACTTCAAAAACAGTTCAGAACCGCTATTTTGTTCTTCCCATGAGATATCTATGGCTATAGGTCCACACTCATTTGAGATTCGGTGCAGTAGAGCATTTGTTCATCCATATGGAACAACCAACCATGTACTATGTTCTAAAAAAAATAAAAAAACCAAAAAGTTCGGATGCAGTAGTAGGGGAGACGGGGAAAAGGACTCATGTTTTCCCCAAGTAAACAGTAAAAGTTTCAGATACAATGACATTACCAGATGGAGTGAAGCTTGGCTTGTTGGGAGTTCCTCGTCCTCTGCCTCCACTGCCAAAACGTCCACCACCTCCACCGCGTCCACCGCCACCAAAGCGGCCACCACCACCAAAGCGGCCACCACCACCACGACCGCCAAATCTACCACCACTATCTCTACCACCACCCCTACCACCACTTCTACCACCAAAACCTCTGCCACCTCCACCTGAACTGTCACCCCTTGGTTTTGCTTCTTGCACATTCAAGCTAAACCCTCCAACTTCTGATCCATCAAGCTCAAGAGCTTTGTTTAGAGCATCAGCATCACCATTTGCAAACTCAATATAAGCCATCCTGCAAGAGAATGCCAAATTAACAGTCATCAGTAAAAAAAACAAATGCTTCTATCGACCTACAAATTGTTAGGAGGCAAAGCTGGACAATCAAAAATGAGAAAGCATGCACGTGAAACTGAGAAATACCCTTTAATACAGCCTTCTGGGTCTGTAGGAATTCTTGTTTTAAAGATCTTCCCACAAGATGCAAAGTGCTCCTCCAGTGAACTCCTAATCTGCAATAGCATATGAAATTTAGACCATCTCAAGACATCAAAGGGAAGTGTCACAGACAATGGTGAGAAACAAAACGGTTCAAGACAAGGACCTGGTCTTCAGCCTCATTTTTGTCAAAGCCCCTGACAAAAATTGTTGTTCCATCACTTCTAGCCGCCGGCTTCTGGAATGAGTTCTCATCTCTCCTACATAACATAAGACACCCATTGAGAAATTGATGTCTTTACTTTCAGCTTAAATGGAAGGAATAAGGGGAGAGAGATTGCATACCCACTGCGAGGTGTATATTCTCCCCTCTCACGAGCCAGGTCCAACCTCACATCACGGCCCAAAAGATCATGCCCATTAAGTTCAAGTGCCTAAATTGATAAACAACAGATTTTAGCATTCCATTCACAGGGGACTAAAAAAGCTAATCAGATCAATGTATGTAATAGATGGTGTTCATCTTTATCTATACAATTATGGTAGGCACTTTAATCTTTGAAGTTCCAATTTAGGTTCATGGTCAAGTGAGACTGATGCATAACATATCATATTTACATATACATACATGCATACATGTATACACACATACATACATGTGTATATATATATATGAACTTTAAGTTCAACATATTTTCTTTTTTGACAACTTGGAATTTAATGGAGTCACTTCACTTTGAAAGAGAGAGATTGAGAGGAATGGGCCTTATTTTAATATACTATCACACTGTCCAGATCATAGAAGCAAGCATGCATTCAGACTAGTTTGTTATGAAAAAAAAAACTACCTTATGTGCAGCTTCAGCAGTGACAAACTCAACATGACCATAGCCCTTAAACGAACCATCCTCATGTGTAGAAAAGCGCACTTCCTGAACTTCTCCAGCATCTTTGAAGAAATTCTCCCTGCAAAAAACCTTCTTTTATAAGTCCAAGATATATCACACTATTATCACACAGACAAAGTACTGGAAAAGTTCAATAATAACTCACACATCCGCCTGTTCGACTGAATAGGATAGATTTCCAACAAACAATGTTTTCGATCCCCCTGGAGTTTGGGCTTTAGGAGTAATAGGGGTCTGTTGCTGCATTTTAAAATAAAACAGTTCCAAGTAAAATACATGCAAATATAATTTTATAAAACTAACAATTAAGAACATAATTATATAAAGCTTCACTTACAGCTTTAGCAGAAGGAGCATCAACCATTTCTACATCAGCACCCTGATTTAGCAAGAAAACCTCCCACAGTTCAGACAATTTTATTTGACTAATTATAAATTGAAAAACTCCAAACTTACATCTTAGGAACAGCTAAACATTAATTAAAAAAGGGAAAACAATGCAAGCTAAATCCAACTGGAAGAGCTATGAGGTCACTAATATGAAAGATGCAGATGATGCCAAAAATATGCTGATCAACCCAATATGAAAATATATGACCTTCTTGGGAGTTTTGGATGGTTTGTCATCCTCCTCATCTTCAGAGGAGTCCTCTGAGTCAGAAGATTCCTCAGAACTACTCTTCTCTGGAGTTTTTGAGACAACTGGAGTGGTAGAGGCCTGTGAAGCACAAGTGTTAGAGCGTGAAATAAAATGAAATACAAATTGAAACATCACAAATGAAACATATTGAGACCTTGCTCTTTTTCTTTTGAGGCTCTTCATCACTCTCCTCAGAACTATCATCCTCACTGTCATCATCAGATGAAGCAACCTACACAAGCGATGAACTTATAAATATAAAAACATTGGCTAACAAAATACTAATATTGTTCAAACAAAGAAGTGCAGTATGCCCGTAAAGGAACTCAGGCATACCTTTTTGGATACAGTAGCAGCCTTTTTAGATTCAGTAGCAGCCTTTCCCTAAAGAGAGGAAATAATCAGACAACCATGCAAATCCAGCAAAAATATCATACAAACATACTCAAAAATACATCTAAGATCATTACGCAAGTGTTTATGGATTCTATGAAATAGCAATAGTACAAAAATAACACAAAACAATCAAGTGGTCAAACCTTGTCTGAATCAGAATCAGAATCGGAATCATCAGAGCTGTCACTAGCCTTCTTCACAGCTTGAAGAGCTTTTTTAGGTTGAGCAGCTACCTTAGAGGGAGGTTCCTGTCAAAAAGACAATCAATTATAGTATCAAAGCACTGATAGCATATCTAACATGGTACCAATTTCATAAGTAAGTTGTCAAGGGAAAATATTTGCATATCTGGTCCTTACATCATCATCTGAACTGGAGTCATCGCTGGATTCTTCCTTTTTAGAGGAAGCAGCAGGTGCCTTCTTAACAACAGCAGGTGCTTTCTTAACAACAGCATCATCCTCAGAGCTGCTATCATCAGAATCATCACTTGACTCGTCTTTCTTAGCGCCATTAGTAGGAGGTTTCTTGGGTGCAGGTACATCTTCCTCGGAGCTGCTATCACCCGAATCATCACTTGACTCAACTTTCTTCTTAGCAGCAACGCCATTCTTAGTTGAAGCTGCAACAACCTTCTTAGCAGGAGCCTATACACCATCACAACACCAGCAGTCAGTTACCAAACAAGACAAAATACTATCAAAAATACACATAGCAGCTGTTAGATAGTAATTTACTTCATCCTCATCTGAAGAATCTGAGTCGTCAGAACTGCTGGCTACCTTTCCTTTTTTGGCAGGAGCCACTTTCTTAGGAGGCACCACTGCTTTAGTAGGCTGCATACAAAATAAGAACAAGACACATGAAGCCAGTTATTCGCTGCAATACAAATCAAAATTCTTTACAGACTACATGAAAAGAATTAGGTGCATGCATTACCTTCTCATCTTCCGACTCAGAGGAGCTATCGTCAGAGGAACTGCTTTCTTGCTTGTTCTTCTTTTGAGTTTTGACATCAGTCTTCTTTTTCTCAACAGCTTGTGCTACAGCCACATCTTTCTTCTGCTTCTTTGCACTCACCAACTTGGCAATTTCATCCTCAGCTTCTCTCTTCCCTGTAAACATACAGTCAACTAGTCAGACCACCAACCAATATATGTTTTCCTCTACCAAGAACAAGAACCATCAAAATTAACCTTGTGAATTCGCTAGGGGTAGGGAAAGGGCACTTGATAAAAAAAAGTAGTATTTTGCTCAACACACCATCCATGGACGCTAAAAGAACACAAAAAACAACAAACAGAGCATATAACACGAAAACCACACAAAAAAATTTCAAGAAAACCTCAATCAGACCAATTTAAAGAGTCAAAAGGTTCAAACTTTAGAACCCATAACAAGAAAAAACGTAAAATCAACAAAACAAAAAGGGAGGGAAAGATCAAACCTTTCTTCATGGGTTTGGTTGGAGCAACTACAGCAGCATCAACCTTGGTGGCGGACTTCTTGATAGATTTACCCATTACAAGTTGTGGGGAGGAAGAAGGAAGCAGCGGGAGGAGGAGACAACTATAAAACCCTAAGGGAAACTTTAGGGTTTAGCGAAAGAGAATAGATGGAAATATCTATTTGAGCTTGCTTTTATAGAGTAAAAATAGGCCCTTTTGTGTAACGGCGACACTATCATAAGTTATAATTAGGGTTTTGCCTCACATATTTCTCATCTCAACGCTATTTAAGTCTTTTTATCACTTATATTCTCTTTTTTCTGAAAATTTAGCGTCTCGTTTAGATTAGATTATAAAAAGTAACTTATATAAATTAAAATCTAAAAAGTTATAGATGATTTTTATTTTTTGGCTTTTGACTTATTTTTAAGGAAAAAAATTACGCGATTAAGTAAACATATACTAGTTAATTAGCTAACATAGCTACAATTTATATTAATTACAATTCAGAACTTACTTCTAGCTATAATTACATTCTCTCTCGCCTCTCTCCTCTCTTCCTCTATCTTTTCTCTCATTCTCTCTCATTTTAAACAAATACAAATTATACAAATATAATGTATAATTTGTGTTTGTATAAAATGAGAGAGAGATTGAATATACAAATATAAATGTTTTAACTTGATTCAATTGTATACTAATTCAAATTGTATGCAAATATACAAATACAATCATTGATACATATACATAGTAGTTACATATATACAATTATCTAACTGATATACATATACAATTCAGCTCTCTTCACTCTCTGCCATCTCTCGCTCGTCTCTCTCCTCCCTCTACTAATCTCGCTAGTCACTCTTCACCCTATAACTGTAGTTACGAATAGTAAGTAGCAAACTATAGTTATGGAGCATAATTAAGCTATTTTTAAGTGGCTATATGCAAAAATTCTCGTATTTTAAAATATTTTTGGCTTAAAAGTGAGTAATTAGGGACCGTTTGGCCATGCGATATGGAATCATGATATTGAATTATGAGATGAAATTGAAGTTTTGTTTGGACATGCGATATGAAATTTTTGTGTTGTATATTTTCTCATAAACATAATAATTCATAAGTTGTAAAACTATTAAAATAACCCATATTTTTATTCAATCTTACCAAATAAACAAAAATTTATAAAATCGCATAATAAATTATTACAAAGTTATTTGTTCTCCACTTAAGTAATTGTTTCATCTAACTTTAATTTATCAAACTTTAATTCAATAAAAAAAATTGAACATAAATTGTAGTGTACTAGTCTTTAATATAATTCTCCCACATAGTACGAATAATTTCCTCACGTTGAACTTGCATTTCTCAATTATGTGACCGAGAAGTCAAAGCAACATTGTTACTTTGAGTTGTAATAAATACAAAACGGTAAAAGTAATAAATTAGGTGTTGGAGTAAATGAAGAGAACAACTATTACTCAACAATTGGTTGGTGTGAGTTAAAGTGACTATATGTTGGTGAGAAAAATAAATTTTATGTCGGTGAGAACAATAAATTTTAAAAAGTAATGATGTGTGTAGTCATTTAAAATTTATTAAATATAAATTTATAAAATGATTCGGATTATATTAAATTTATGAATATATTAGTTCAAATAAATATTATAGATTAATATAATTGAGTTAATTATTTAAACCTAATAAATATAGATTTAATTAAAGCCCGCTCCATAAAGCACATATGTCATGTCACTTAAATTTGATTGGCCGAAGGGAGTCCTCTTCCAATCACAATTCCTCTATTTTAAAACTATAAATAGGAGTCCTCATAATTCAGAAAAAAAACGAAGAATTCTAAACAAAAAGCTAGAGAAAGCTCGTGGATCAAAAGCCACAAATTTCTCTACAAGCTACAAGTTTAAGAATTCAAAAACTCAAGAGTTCAAGTGTTCAAGATTAAGAATTGATGATTTGAAAGAAGTCAAGATAGATAAAGTTTAAGTTCAAGAACGATCAAGATCAAGACCGTCGGATTCAAGATCAAGCTCGAAGCCCTTGGATTCAACTAGAAGTCAAGATCAAGATAAAGTTCAAGTTCAAGAACGATCAAGATCAAGACCGTCGGATTCAAGATAAAGCTCGAAACCCTTGAATTTAACTAGAAGTCAAGATTAAGATAAAGTTCAAGTTAAAGAACGATCAAGATCAAGACTGCCGGATTCAAGATCAAACTCGAAGCCCTTGGATTCAACTAGAAGTCAAGATCAAGATAAAGTTCAAGTTCAAAAACGATCAAGATCAAGACCAAAGCCCTTGAAATCAACTAAAAGTCAAAATCAAGATAAAGTTCAAGTCAAGATCAAGTTCAAGATCAAGATCAAGTCCAAGTCCAAGTTCAAGTTCAAGTTCAAGATCAAGCTCAAGAGCCCTTGAATTATATTTGAAAAGGCGAATTCAGAGGAATCATAGTGATTGTAACACTCGCACTTGAAATAATAAAACGATTGTTGCATAATTTTCCATTCTTGATTATTGTTTTTCTTGACGCAAATTTTACTGTCTACAATGTGATTATAATTTTTATTTACATATGAAATAAATGGTTAGTAGATATAAATGTGGGGTTGTTTTAATAAAATATAAACTTGTGGATCAATTTTTGTAATACAAATATCTCAAATCATGATATGAAATTCCCATATCATGATTTTTGGAGAATATGGAATCACATCTCATGGTATGGAATCAGCGTAAAATCGCATGTCCAAACTTTGATTTCATCTCACGATTCCATATCGTGACATGGTATTGCATGGTCAAACGCCTACTTAAGAGCACTTTTTAACCTTTCCAAATACCTCCAAAACTAAAAAATATATATTTAAAAATCAAAAGCACCTAAAAATAAGTTAAATTCGAACGGACACTTAATTTAAAACTAGAACCGATTTTCTTAAAGAAAAAAATGTAATAACTTAATTATGGAGTATAGAATTATCAATTCGATTTAAAAAAATGTAACTTTTACAAATGTCTACAGTTTGAGCCTTATAATAATTGGGAAAAAAGACTTGATACCCTTCAAGTTTGTCATTAATAATTGATATACACTTTGTTATAAAAGCAGCTCATATATACTATATTATTATACAAACGGTTCACATATATCATTTTCCTCTAAAGGACGTGAAAAAAAAATTAATTTATCTTTTTAATTTTTTTTATTTAAAAAAATATCCATGTAGGGGTGTATTTGATCCTTCTCACACCTTTTTTTTTTTTGTCTTCTTGATTCAACGGCTAATTTGAATTTATTATTTTGATGGTCCTTATTTTTCACTAATTTTCTTATAAAATTTATCATATATACCCCAAATTCTTTTTACAAATACAAAAAATAAATTACAATACATCCGAAAAAAATTGTAAATTTTTTGTTACTTTTCTCTCTTTTCCAATCACACTTTTTTTATTTCTTATATTTTTACTTCTTAAAGAATGAAAGAAAAAATAAGAATAAAAAACTCAATCAATGATAATCAAAGAAGTAAAAAAAAGGAGCAATTTTCACATATAGCAAACACAAAAATAATATTTGTATATTATAACTATAGTTTGCATAATTGCGCTCCATAGCAAACTTTATGTTTGCTATGGCTATTTCCTATACATATATACAAAAGAAGCTGACTATTTCGCTATACATATATACAAAAGAAGCAATTGTATAATCTGTTTCGGTATACATATACAAAAGAATCAATTGTATAGTCTGTGTTTGTATAAAGCAAGAAAGAGAGAAAGGCAAAAGAGAACTAGGCAGGGGAATATTTGTATTGTATAATTATAAGTGTATAGGACAAAGATATATGTATTTGTATGTGTATATACAATTTCTCTCGCTTTATACAAACAGAAACACAATTTATACATTTTTGTTTGTATAAAGCGAGAGAGGCGAGGGAGAGACCGGCGAGCGAGATCTGGGAGAGGGGAGAGAGGGGAACGAAAATGTGTATATATACAATTTTCTCTCGCTTTATACAAACACAAACGCATTTTATACATTTGCGTTTGTATAAAAGCGAGAGAGACAAGGGAGAGACTGCCGAGAGTAGCGAGCGAGATTCACCAGGGAGAGACGAAATAACAACAGTTTGCTACGGGGTACAATTAAATCAAATTGTGGTTATGACATTTAATTTGAATAAATAGTTCGTTATTATATACAATTTTTCCTTAAAAAAAAATCAATTGAGTTAATGCATGCATTAAAACCACTGCATTACTAATACCTAGAAATACATGGTATTAGTAATGGGATAATGCTAAATGGCCAGAAAATTTGGCCAGAAAATCAAAAAATCTATAATATCTTTTTAATTTTAAAATAAACTTATCTTTTTTTCATTTTTTAGTTAAAATGTATTAAAGTTAAAAGGGTAAAAATGTTCAAAAAGGTAAAATAGCATAGGTAAAAATACTATTCTGGCCAAATTTTCTGGCCAAAAGAATTTTTTCTTAGTAATGCACACATTAATACACAATAGTGTTTATAATTAATGCAAACATTAGTTGTACATAGATTAGAAAAGAGTATCAAACAAGATACTAGTAATACACAAGGTAATGTATGCATTACTTGTTCTAATTCCTAATATACTTTACCAAGAAACCCGTTAGTTTTGTTTGGTACACTAGAGGTGAAATACAAATATACAAAGAATACCAACAATAAAAATGTAATATTTATATATATATATATAAGGAACCCTAGGCTTGCCTACGTGGCGCCACCACAAACTCGGTTTTCCTTTTAATTTATTTATATTCAAAACTAGTCTTTCCCTTTCATAAAAAGTTGTGATTTTTATGAAAAGATTTGACTTTTATGAAAAGTTATGACTTTTATGAAGAGTTGCGACTTTTATGAAAAGTTATGACTTATGAAACGTTGTGACCTTTTTGAAGGGTTGTAACGTTTCCAAAGAGTTGTGACTTTTCCAATTAGGCACAATAAACATTTGTTCACACTACCCTTTGTTGTCTATAAATATAGGGATTTCCTCTTATTTTAAAACAACGAAAATTCTGAACCTCTTCTTCTTCTTCTGCACAATTAAATTATCGTCTACTTTGCTCTTGTTGAGTGGCTCATTGACACCATTGTGTTTGTATCAATACATTGGTGAATAGAATCGTTCCATCCTGAGATGATCCATTCCTTTAAACCTCGGGTACTAGAGGGGAATAATTTCCTTAAAGGGGCAGACATTGTGCATTTAGTGGGCTCGATTTTTTCCTTTCTGTTTCATTCTATTGTTACAAATCATGGTATATTTTCTTACGGTCATTAATTTATGCTTATGTTATTAAATGATGTTTTTGAGTACATGTTTTAAATTTTGTTGTTTATATTTCTGCAAAATTATTTTTATAAGTATTTGTTAGTACAGAATAAATAACACAGATTAATTGAGTATTCATGCAAGTTTTCTCTACTGAAATTGTTGAAGGTACAATAAAAAATTCCTTAAAGATCTATACTACCATCTCTTGAAGACAAAATTCAAATTTGGTATGCCATTGTAAGGGCATAAAGTCCTTAAAAACTTTATCGCACCTTGATGTGCGAAGTGAACCAGGAAAAGAAAACAAGAATTAATAAACTTTTGACATAGGTTCAATGATGTGCTGGATGACCTATAGAGGAATATGACTAGACTGGAGACTGTTTTAATCCCAAAGACATAGGTAACTACACAATAAATTAATTTCTCATATTTAATATGAAGTATGGACAAATTCTCAAGTTTACTACAAGTTGTAAATACTTTTCTTGAAGTAATAAATGTGTTTCTCGACACTGTAATTGGAATAGAAGTGTAGTTTTAAATTGAACTTTATCATTCTGGTATGTTGATTTTAAAAAACACTCAAACAAACTGAATAACTTAATTTGTTTAATATTTTTCCCTTTCAAGTATATATAATAAGTTGAATTGTTGTCCAATATGATACATTCTCCATTTGATTTTTCATTTTAATAATTACTTATGATACATTTAAATGATGAACTTTAAAATGACATATGTAAAACAAAAGGTAGGGCTGAACTTTCTACACGTTAGAATTAGAATATTTGTTCACTTTTTTCGGTCTTTTAAAATTTATTTATCTCTTCACCAACAATTATTTATTTATTAGAAAAATTAATATCTCAGGTTGATGTTCATTTGATTACCCAAAAATATCAAATAGTAACACTTCCTAGAAGCAAAATGATAAATTATAAAATCAAATAAAGATGATTGATTGAAGAATAAATGTTATAATTATCATTCTCCTTTACATTATTAATGTTCGTTATTACGTAATCTTGTATGTAAGATAATATAGTGTTTTACTTTTAATGACTGATATGTTTTAAGTATTATTTTATAAATTTTTTATATTAAATTCCCGCGCGCAACGCGGGTAACTTTACTAGTTCTACAATAAGGGCGATGAAGGTGAAATTGTTGTAAATATTTTAGTAAATGGATGACCATAAATCCTAGGTTTATTCCTTCATTTATGAGTAGTAATGTTGTTGATAATGTGGCCAAATGGATGACCATAAAGTTAATTTCGTCTTTTATTGGTAGTAATGTTGTTGATAATATGGTTAAATGGACGACCCTAACTCCTAGGTTTATTTCCTTCTTTATGGATAGTAATTATCAAGGTTTAATGTGATGTTTATGACACTCTTTGGTATTCCTCAATGTAATCCTATAAATAGTGGTATTGAGAATCATGTTGAATACACTTGAAATAAAGAAAGTACTATTATATTGTTCCTCTTGCCTTATAATTTTTTTATTTTCATCTTTATATTGCTCATTTGTTCTTAAATTTTACAATATGTTATCATCATGAAGTCTCAAAATTAAACATTTCTTGAGAGGTAATCTTTTATAATCTAATGTTAAAACTATTAAATTGTGGCTATACTTTTTCTACTTTATATTTTATTTATAGTTGAATGAAAAAAGGCTAATCATTTGTTGATTTTACGAAGAGAAGAGGAAGATCATTGTTTTGTGAAAAAAAAGAAAAGGATGGACTATAAATCCTAGTGTTTTTGGTTATATGTGTGTTGTTCAAAAGGAAGGTCTCAAAAATACTCCTAACATGTATGATATTTTACTTTCTTTCCATTATGCTTTCAAATTGGAATTTACCGAATACCAATTTTTTGAATCCTTCACTTAATTATATTATTGCTCATTTTGTCTTCTTCTTTTTTTCTGAAAAAAAAAGTGAAATTTATTTTGTTTGTGTTAGTCGATATTCAAAATTATTTTCTTGTTTCAAATTAGTATGAGATGAAGTTGTAACTAACTACCACATTCAAGACTTATGTAGAGTTCTATATTGTATGATTTTCTTTTTAATTATTAAAAAATTATCTAGCTTGTTCTTATCCTAAGGACCAATAAATCTCTAACGAAATGATAAATCAAGAAAATGAGAGCATGTGAATATAATTACTTTCTAATGTATTAATAATTACTATACATAAACTTAACAAAAATCTTATTGAATTCCAGTATTACACTCACAAGAACAAAGGCCGCAAGTATCAATCAATTGTACAGGTAAGAAATTATATATTCCAAGGTTTTGATAAGCTGAAGATGGAAGTGGATGAAGAAACTAATGAAGTAAGAGAGGTAAGCTCTTGCATTATATGCATTTTGTTGGATAATAATTATTTGTTTGACCAAGTTTTAAAAAAAAGCTAAAAGTGCTATATATATATATACTAGAAAGTAATGACGGGCCCAATATTATTATGTAATATTCCTTTTTTTTTGTTAAATTTGTTTTTACGTGAAATTGGAGAAATTTTTTTGATGAATCTATCGGTGTGTTCTGTAAAATGTTAATTTTCTATATTTGATGAGCTAAAATTTTTGCAACATATTTCCTCTAGAAAATAAGTTTTTTTTTTCTTTTGAAATGAGGAAATGATTTCTATAATAAATATCATAACTTGATATCAATTAAAAGTTGGATTACAAGTATGTAGCGTAAGATGACCTTGCATATTAATCGTTTGTTGATATTTTAAGGAACGAAGTTTTACAAGATAGTTATGTACACTTATTTTACATAATAACAAAATGTGATACATTGTATAGAAAGTTAGTTGAGATGCAGATTGAGTTGTTTTGATCTTTGATCAAAAGATTAAGACATGATACATATGAGAGAAGAAGAAAAAATATTATTCATAAATTACAAGATTGGAAAAAGAATCAAATCATAGTTGCTCGAAATAGGAGGTATGTACATACATGAAAGCAAGTGTACAATTACTTCAATATAATGACTTAAGAACCAAGTGCAAGGCTGATAAGGCTAGGTAGATAGCTATTGTTTCCGAGGTCGGCCAAAGCAGAGACAAATTCATAAACACAAATACAAGTAAAGTTGTGGAGTTTATTCTTTAAGTTCACAAAGAAAACACAAGCACAAATCTTCTTGTGGTTCATCTAGGAAAATGACTGCAGACTGGCACTACTTTGACTTGAAGTTCCTTCATCATTCAGCTCTTTATTGGTAAACTAAGAAGTGATTGACTGCACAGAGAACTATCTCCAAACTACCTCCAATGCATCGATTAATAAATGAAAAGGGCAAACGTAGTTGTTTTACACAATTCAAGTAGTTCACTCTGAAAAACTATATGAGCTCTAAGGCAGTATATTGATCACAATAATCAAACTACTTTCACTGCTAGTAATATAAGTAAATGCAACAAACTATCAACCACAACTACACAAAGGCCAAGATATATATATATATATATAACTATGGTCCCAGCAAAATCTATAAAATGGAAAAAATTTTGTACTATGATGGAATAGTCTAGTTTTGTAACTTCAATTGTGGCTTAAGATTTATAGTCTTTTATCATAGTTTTGTGCTCTTTTAACCGAAGACATTTTGAGGAATAGATTATAATTCCCAAAGTAAAGACACCCTGCACATACCGAGAATCACTTCAAATGATACATTCAAGAGTTCAAAAAAAAACTTACATTGAACCGTTGTTGAACTATGTCTTGAAAGTGTCAAACACTTTAGCCTGTTTTACCTCTTCTCAAATCTAACTCAAACAATGAAAAAAAAATTGTGTGGGACATCCCAAGAGCTTAGAATCAATAATTTTAAAGGAATGATATTGCTACTTATACTCAAGTACACCAATGATAGGTGTTGATTTTCATTAAAATTTATGAAAGATGGAGAGAAATTTCAAAACCACAACCCAAAAATATAACCAAAAAGCAGAAAAAGATAACAAAAAACTGCACATTTCTTAATAACACAATATAATCATTTACCTATACAACAACAACACATGCAGGAAAACCAGACAGAAAAACTTGATTTTTTTTGCTTTGCAAAATAAAGAAGAAGAGAGACAGAGCATCAACTCTCATAGAATGTCCTAAATACACATCAGTTTGGCAGCATTGCTACGTGTCTCTTCCAAAGCAGTATTAAGACACGTATGCAACCTTTATT
>JAJOOH010002857.1:0-51291 GCA_029582605.1 Solanum gracilifrons
GGTATGGTTGCTTATCACTCTTGGGATTCCTTTCCCCAAGAGGCCCCTTCAAGATGAATTTCAAAATCTCCAATTTCTAGGTTTCAATCCAAAAATGTAGGTCTTCTTTCTAAAGTGAAATTGATGTTATAAACTAACTTTGATTGATGTTATATGAACAATTATGGATGAATTTATGTTTTATTGGTGGTTTCTTGAAGAATTCCCCATGAGACCCATGTTTCCCCTTCTTTTCCTAATTCTAACCCTAGTTTGTGTTGGATATTGATTGAAGGCTATGAATTGAATGTGATGTTATGTAATTCATGTTTGTATGATGATTCTACCATAGGTTATGTATAATTTATATGAAATTAGGGTTGAGCCTTTGAATGAAGCCTTGAAGGCCAAAGGGAATATGTCAATTGCTTATATTGATGTTGATTATGTTATTACTTCATGAATTACCTTGTATTATGTATTAGTTATGAATTGCTTGGTAATTGAAGTATGGATGTCCCACGAAGGGCAAGAACGTATGAAGGTTGGTTCTTCTTTGAACTCAAGCATGAAAGGTAAATTACTTAGATTGTAATGACGCTATACCTAATGTGTTATTGTGGTGTTGATGACCTAGTTTTCTCATCATTAACCCTCTACACTTGAATTAGCTATGAAGTATGTATGCATATTATGGTATGATTGCTATATGATTGAAAGGTAGTTCTCATGATTGTAGTGTAATGTAAAGTGAAAGGTTTACTCACTTGCTAAGTTTCTGTAAAGTGAAAGGATTGTTACTCGCTTATGAACACATATGAGCTATTATGGTAAGATGTGTACATAAGGGTCTATGAAAGGCTAATGTGAACTTATGTGATGACTAAAGATGATTACAAAAGGGAATCATATGCTTAGCACCGAAAGGGCATGTAAATGAGATGGGGGTCTCACGTTTAGTAAGTTCGGCTCCCCACATGGGTTTCCTCACGTTTAGCAAGTATGGATTACCTACGGTATGTGTTGTCTCATGAGATGGAAACCCCTACGTTTAGTAAGTTATGGTTTCTAGAAGCAATCTCCTTGACCATTAACTATGTGCCCACATAGGACTCTAGCTTAGTGGATCTACCTAGATAGCTATGTACGAATGGTTACACCTTAGGCAAGTGTTAACCCTCTCTTTTCGGTGTGGGAGTAGAACACCAGATTCCATGTAGCTCTCATGGTCTATGTCGATTATTGCAATATTTCCCTAATGTAAAAGTAAATGAAGGTATGAAAGGTGTGAACTCTTACTAGGGCTTTCTTAAGGGTTTCTACATAGTGTAAGGGAGGGTATGGGACTTCTCTTGCACATTGCACTTGTGGGATCCTAAGAGATGGTTGCAGTAGTGTTCTCTTATGATTTTGATGATTATGACTTATGTATGTTGAAGCTATGTGATGTATGATCATTATGAATATGGTAAGTTATGATGAAATATGATCTTATGAATGTATGCATGAGGTAGGTTGCTTAATGTGATACTTGGTTTTGAATAGGGTTATGGGGTTCTATTCTTTGCATTGCACTAGTATTACTCGGGTTGTCTACATGTTGGGATGGTATTATGTTGGTTTGGACTATGAAACTTAATTGTGTGCATATTGGATTTACTTGGCAAAAAAGCATGTTTTGAATAAAATGTCCTTTTATGCATGTTTTAATGGTTTTTATGCATAGTAGCCATACTTAGTACGTGTGTTGTACTAACCCATATTTTCTCCCTTTTCCCAAACATTTAGGTTCGGGCTGTTGAGGATTCAAGCTTACTTCTCAAGACACTTGGAGTTGTTTCCCCAAGTTGGTGAGTCCTCAAGTCCGAGGACAAGACCCTATGATCTAGCTTCTATGTTTAGTTCTTTGCTTATGTTGAAAGACATTGTTGTACTTCCTATTTTCAAAACTTCTTATTGATGTAAGGGCTAAGTCCCATTTTCGATACTTCTATGTCTAGATGGTGCATTGTGACGAAGTTAGATTCTATTTTTCATATATGAAGTGAAGTTGAACTTCCAAAGTAAAAGTTTTAAATTTTCCGTGATTTTATTCTATGATACATTTTTGGGTACAAAACGATTTTAGATGTTGTTTTTTATTTTCTAATATAACTACTATACATAAGATAAATTATATGAAGACACTCTCTATCTAATTTTATGCAACATTTTTGTTCTAATTTGAACTATTGCATCTTAAACAAAGAACTTGCATAACAACAAACATTGTCTCTAGGATCTCAATCAATACCTAGTAATATTCGCCCTTATTTTCTTAAAATAAATATGTAAATGAATTATACAAGATAGAAAATGTGCGATTTTAAAAGAATTAGCTTACCTGATTTTCCATGAGCAAAGTGACAACGATCATGGAAAGAGCATTGACGTGTTGTCTCCCACTTGAAACATATCTTTGTTTTACAGTATATAGGCATCTCAATACGGACAATATCATTTTCATGCTTACTAGTCTCAATCATACTAGGATCACTTATGTTCCTTGCAGTTTTGATACATATTGCAGAAACCTCCCTATCCCTTGCCATGTTGGTGTTAATTTTTGAAGGACGTTCATGAAGAAATTTGCACTTATATCCATAAGGACACTCCTCTCCATCATAAAATATCTTGCAAATTTTCATCCTATGCAATTTTTTCTGATCCTCATTCAACTCCCTATCCTTTACATATATTAGATCCTGCCAATTTGGAGGAGGGTTCCGCAAATCTTCAACACCATGAGCAAATGTACAATTTTCTCCATTCTTGCAAGTTTCTTTCAAGAACATAGCGACACATGTGGGTTTTATAAAATATATGACTTGTCCCTTTGCTTTCTTGAAGATTTGGTGAGTTCATTCTGGATTTAATAGCTGGGAATGTTGCAGAATTTGGCAAGTTGCTATCGGAATCCGTCATTCTCTTGAAAGAAGGTGCATGCTCAAACTGACAATAGGACTCAAAAATATCATGGTTCATTGGAGAATTAGGCCAAACACCTTCAGCACCACCACCGGCAAATGGCATTGGCATAAAGTGTAGAGGAGAAGGTGGTTGATCGAAAAAATTCATATTACTTTTTCTGATGTTGATTGTTTAAATGAAATCTGATTCTATTATTTCTTGTCTCTAAAAAAAGTAAATAAGGATTCAAACTTTTAACAGAAAATAGAGAAACAAATAAAATATAAATCATTGACAATTAGGAAAAAGGAGAATAAGTAAAATCAATAATAACTAACACATGACAGAAAAATAGAGATACTATTGAAATAACAAAATACTGTAAAGGTAAACATTAATGACTAAAACATACATTCGTAAACAAGAACAAAATACCTAGTGTAATAGTATAAGTATTTTCTGGAAATGATAGGACGTACGCAAACCTTTACATTTTCTTTGAGGGGTATAGAAGTTGTTTACAGAAGACTATCAGCTTAAAAAAGAATTTTCAAAGTAGAGTTGCAATGATGATTTTTAAACAAGAGTTCATAGAAACAAAGAAAGAACAATCACCACCGCAATTGCAAACATGTTATGATTGGATATATGAATTTTCACAATTCCATTTAATCTCATCCCATGGCAAGAAATAAAAAAAATATAAAAAAACACTTCTAAAAAATTGGCAAGGCTAAAAACAAGAATGTATAGCAAAATTGAATCTGATATCATTCTTAAATTGCTTAGGATCTCTTTGGAAAGCTACTTGGTAATTACCGTTATTGTAATTACCACCCTTGTAATTATATAATTACACAATCTAATAATTACTCAATATAATATTTATGATAAACTGTTTGTTTTTCATAATGTAATTGCAGTATAATTATAGACGTATTGTTTTATTGCACGAGTACAATTACACAGTTAAACTAATTCTAAAATAAACTTAATCATATAAAAATTGAAGTTGCTATTTGAAAAATATATGCCTTTATAAATGACACTATATCAGATATTTAAGATACATATTTTTATAAAAAAAATATACTAATTGATAATCATGTGTAACTAATAATGTAAAAAAAGATTGATATATAATTTTCGAACTAATAAAATTTTAATTAAATTAATTTTAATAAGTAAAATAACACACTTTATAAGAACATCATAAACGAGTTACTTGGCCAAAGGATAAAAATTATAAATATACTGTTAAAACATAACTCAAATGTTTGACAAAAAATAATGTATCAATTGTACTACAAAATAATTAAAAATTGAAACCATAAGCTAAATGGGTAATCAAATTTTTAAAATAACAGTCTTATTTCAAATTTCAACATAGTAAAAAAAAGTTTCAACATGCCTTGAGTAAATATAATTCTAAAAACAAAAGAAATAAAAACTTAAGTCTATAACCTCACTTAATAATAAAATTCTTCTTTAATAACTATCATTCATTAAAATCTAACTTTGTAAATGACACAATATTTCTTATATTAGGAGGTGTAATTTCAAAAACTAAAATAATAATGTAGTTACGCTAAATTAAAAACATGAAAAAAAACAAATTAGGAATAAGAAAAATACGAAACCAAGATATAAGTAAGTACTAATAAATAAATAAAGATTGTTAAACACCATACTCAATGTAATCTAACAAGTGGAGTGTGAAAAATATAGGGAGAATGTAGACCTTAATACTACCTGTGTGGATAGAGATATTATTTATGCGGCTGAGTTGTAAGAAAGATTCGTAAAAATAGTTCATGAAAAATAAAAAAGCCAGCACACTTTAATTCTAAATATGTCACTGTCTATTCTACAAATCTTCACCATTCCATTTATTATCAGCTCAAAATATTTTATAGAAGATCAAAAAATAATCCAACAAAAAAATTAGGTTGAAAACAAGAATGTATGGCAAACCTAAATCGAATTTTGTTCTTTAATCACTTAAACAAAAATTTATTCTTTCCAACAAAATTTAAACATACAATGGATCACAGATGAAGTCTTCAAGACTTTGTAGGTACAATTTAAATAAATATAAGTAAAAAAACTCACAAAAGTTGAAAGTCGTGGCCGCCAATGTAAGCCTTAGTTCAGAAGCAAAAATCGTATAGAAGCGAGACTAAAGTGATGTGTGAAACCCTAAAATACTAAAATGGTAAAACCCTTATATAGTTTCATAATTAATGATAATTTATGATATTATCCTCTCTAATATACTTTGGTAATTTTCTGGCATGTGGGCTTTCTAGAGGGGCCCAAATAATTTGACATCACTAAATTGACGCTAGTTTTATTAATGATATAAAGAGAACAAGTTTGAATTTTTTTAATTCTTTTTGTTAAAATGTGTTGTTGAATATATATATAATCTTAGGCTGGTGATGTGACACTCACCTATTTCAGTATTGCTATTTATTTGTTCTCTCAGATTTATGGCTTTATTCATATTTTACCCAAAATAACATGCTTGAGATAATAAGAAAATAAAAGTGAGTCGTGACTCACATCTAATAACAAACAAATGAAAAGTCATGACTAAAACAATGAAACTATTGTAAAAAATATAACGATTTATTAATTTTCAATATTTCTTCCTCTCTCTCCCATTATTCTGCCTTCTTCATCATCTTTCAAAATTCTCCTCTCTTTGACACTTTTTGAAATAAATATTATATATTCTTCTTTGAAGCATGAAAATATACACCACACAAGCCCAAGCATGAAACTTTCCCTTTTAAAGAGAAATTATTTGACTTCTTTCTTTTTCTTAACTTTAAATAAATTGTTCTTTGATATCTGATGAGGAAAAATATTTTTCATATACATTTCCTTGGATTAATTTATTTTTCTTAACTTTAGATACATCCTTCTTTACAACTTGATGAACTTTGGGTTGCAATAATCCTCACGGTTAGTTGTTCACTTTTGTGTTTGTTTACTATTCTAGCTCTCGTTGTAGCTTATATGCTATATTTGTGTCTTGTCGGGGTGGTTCGATTACTTTATGAGGTGTTCAGAATTCGGATGAGTTTTTCCCCATATGTAGCTCTTGTATTGAAAGAGTTGACTTCGGTCAACATTATTTATAAGCAGGCTAGGATGAGATTTATGTTTGCATCATTAGTGTTGTGTATTAATATTGATATAGTAGGACCTTTGGTTTGGATTCCATACTTGTTGGGTTAATTTTTGGAAGTTTGATTACTTGATACTGTTTAGTTGTTTTGGTTGTAGTGTTGACTTTAATCAATATTTCATCGAGACGACCTCCATTGGTTATTTTGATGATTCTACCAGAATGTCTTTTCTAGTTGGGAAGCATGTTTGGTTTTTATTTGCAGGACTTTGAATGAATCTGAAAGGTCCATTTGGTACCTTGAATTTTTTCTCTATGTTGTTGAGGCAGCTACTCCTACACTAACACTGACGCACTAGCAAAGGTTGGTATAAGAAGGCAGTCACAATTGCAAAGCCTCAACACTTCGGCAATGGCGCACCGGGGAAGCTTTGCCACTTCTATGGGTTCACTCCCATGAGATTGTGGTCGCTTGGGCAGAGCTAGAGGAATGTGATTGCCTCTTCTCTAGCAATAGGACCGATGAATATAATTTGTAAGAGTGACAATTGTTGAGTGTTTTAAGTCTCTTAGTTTTTTTAAGTCATCTTAGACTGAACTATCATTGAAGAGAGCTCAGTCTACAAAGAATTTCTTTGTATAATAATTTTTTTTGTGATTCAAAGGAAAATTTCTTCCCCTTTGCTTCTTATAGCTTATTTAAATTTCAATTCAGCAATTTCTTCTCATTTTTCACCTCAAATCCTTGATTTTCAGTTCTTGAAAATAACTTTTTGGACTTTTTAAGATATGAATTTACTCCCAACTTCTCCCAGTTATGAAGCCTATGATCCTGATCTCAAGGGGAACTTAATGTCAGAATTGGTTTTTGATGAGTCGGGAATTTAGACTCATTTAGGGCTTAATATCTAGAATTTTAGTGTCCTCAATACTTATTTTATGCTCTAAATTGGTGTTTAAATGCTAATTTGCAGCAATGAATGCAAAAGAGCAAGGTTAGGACATTACGAGACAAAAAAGAGCGAAAGCTGAAGAAAAACAAGGTTAATGCTCGCCAAAGCCACCCGGCGAAAAGACGAGTGGCTCTTCAGCCCGCCTAAAGTTACAACAACTCATCCCTTGGACAAAGAAAACTTGATGATTGAAAGGGTGAATCGGCAAACCGCCGACTGGATCAGCGAAAGAAGATCTGATCACCTAAAGTCACAGAGGGAAAGTGTGGAAAAGCCAAGTCAAGAAAGCGATGGAAGGAAGCACTCGGCGATGCTAGACTTACTCCATCGAGTGGATCAAGACTGAAAAATCTGGAAGCGTATTAATGCGATTTTAAAAAGAGTTTTAGGGAGTTCTAAAATTTTGGAGAGCTCCTACATTGGATTTTTGATCCCTAACACTGTTCTTTATGTTTTTGAGTAGAGATATAGGTTTTAATTGATTTGGAATTCAACTTGTGCATTTTGAAGACTTGTGGATTATTACCCAAGCTAATGGAAAACATATTTGGTAACTATTTCTTGCTCTTTATTATGTGTGGCTAAAACCCCATTCTTGGGGGTGTGATTATGTGATTGAATGCCTCAATTAGCTTATGTGTGTTAGTATTTACTAGTTTGATTGTGATTTGAAGTAGGTTTAATTAGTAGTTGAGCTATAATTGATGAATTGTAGTTGTAAATGTAGTTCTAGTCTAGCATTCTAAGCTTGCTTGATAAAGAGGTTTTAGAGTTAAAACTATTAATTGATGATTGTAAGTATTGGGTTATTGTAGACTTATCTTGAAAAAGTGGGTCTAAATTCAATCCTACCAATCTAGCTTGAAAGAATAGATTAATTGACGTATTGGGATGTTTATATTTTTTATGCTTGTCGAGGTTCGAGAGAACTCGCTCGATTCGTAATAGTTGATTGAGAAATGTCTATTACCCTTAAAGACTATCCTACCAACTAAGATTCAATGATTGTTAGTAAGTGATAATCACCCATATAGAAAAATTGGTGTTCAATTGACACACTCCCAAGGATCCCTCTCTACTTGATTACATTCGTGTGTTCTTAGTTGTTAACTGTTCACTCTAAACCCCTAATTGACATTAATTGTTAAAACCCTACCATTTACTTTAGCTTCTTTGAAAATGTCTACTTCTACAAATGATTAGAATACTATTTCACTCCGTAATTGAATTTTTTATCGTACCGCTCCATGTGGGATCAACCCCAACTCTTTGTTGTGGTTATACTTGATTGTGACCGCCTACACTTCGAATCGGATGAAGTGTAGTTGAACCTTAAAAAAAGGGTACCGCTGTCGGGGAGCGGTGTTTCGAGTTCTTTTAGTGAAGTTTAGCTGTGAACTGATTATGTTGTAGTTGAATCAACTTATTTTGTGTTTTATTGGTTGCTCTTGAATATGTGAAGTTATGAGTGTTAATGGGAGCAATGCTAGTCAACTTGGGCATAATGATGACATCGGTAACCTGAACTATGTCAATGAATATTAGTTGGGAAGTGCGGGTGCTATTCGATCACCTCCGATTGTGGGCAATGCGATGTTTCATGTGACTAGCACTATGTTGCAGCTGTTGCAAATGAAGGGTCTATTCGGAGGTTTTGCTACTGAGGATCCTCAGCACCACATCCGAAACTTTATAGATGTGTGTGGGCCATTTTCTTTCAAAAATATTTCTCAAGAGTCGATTCAACTTCGGTTCTTTCCCTTTTCCCTGGTGGGGGGAGCAACGAAGTGGCTGGCTGAGTTACCAAGGGATTCAATCACTTCTTCGGATGAGCTCACAAATGCGTTTTTTGTAAGGTTTTTCCCTCCCTTGAAGATGGTGACTTTGAGAGATAATATTCAGAACTTCAAACGAGTGGATGGTGAATTGATTCATTAGACATGGCTGAGGTTTCAGAAGTTGATGCTCCAATGCCCAACTCATGGACTCCCAAACAATGTGTTGCGATAATATTTCTACCGGAGTCTAGATTCAGTCAACAAGGGTGTGGCTGATCAGCTTGTTAGAGGAGGAATCATGCAACTACCGTTTGGTGTAGCATCCAATCTTCTTGATGAGACGACAAAAATCAGCCGTGCTTGGTACACTAGAGAGGATCAAGTGTCTCCTCTGAACTTCAAGTTGACAATGGAAAAAATGGAAAAGAACCAAGTGCGGGATGCAAACATGGCCAAGATGATGACCCAAATGGACCTATTGTCAAAACATATCATGTGTAGTGGTTCTAAGGTTGTGCATACGATTTGAGTTAATATAGTGAATCCCGATGAAGTGCAATTTGAAGCTATTTACAATGAGGAAGTTCACTTCTTAACAAATCAAGGAGGAGGTTTCCGCTTGAACAATCCAAGGCTCGGTGGAGCCAAGGTTGGAATAGGGATCGTGATCACAGTTGGAGAGACCGAGATAGGGAATGGCGTGACCGTGGTATGAATTTTAGAGAACTAGACGGTGACAAAGAGAGATATGTACCTCCCCATGAGCGTCAAAAGACAAAAAAACAAAGGGCTGATCCTGAAAAATTCCGCACTGAACATATGCTTGCACGCATTCTCAAAAAAGTGGAAGGATCGGACCAAGTGCTAAAAGAAATGAAAGATGATGTCTCATCTCTCAACCAAATAGTTACATCACATTCGGTATCGATTAAGCAGCTGGAAGCACAAATGGGTCAAATCTGACTCATTTAAACCCAAGACCAAAAGAAGGCTTATCGAGTGATACCGTGGTCAACCCAAAGAATGAAGTTTGGAAGCATGTCCTCATCGTGCCACATCGTTAAATAAGGCATTTCTTGGGAGGCAATCTAAGTTTTTAGTTTTTAATGTTGTTGTTTGAATAACAAATGTTTGATGTGCAGGTTGAAAATTTGAAATTTTGGAAAATAGGCAATTAGGTGAACCTAGGTACCGGTTGGCAAGCCTGATACAGATCACCACTTTGACCAACTAAATGGCTGGAGTTTATGTAACTTTTGGCGGAAAAATTACCATTCCGCGCATCGCCGAATGG
The DNA here is from genome assembly GCA_029582605.1 of Solanum gracilifrons. NCBI lineage: Eukaryota > Viridiplantae > Streptophyta > Magnoliopsida > Solanales > Solanaceae > Solanum > Solanum gracilifrons. The sequence continues at coordinate 10,090 of JAJOOH010002857.1, forward strand.
GTCGGTAACATAAGTGAACATCATCGACTGGTGAACAAACTGAAGGGTCAAAAAGGCTTAAACCGTTTTAAATTCAAAAACTTCCTTCATTTTTTTTTTTGACCTTTGCACTTTTACAATCAAATTTTATGTCATTGTTGCTTGGTAATTTCGTGTGCGGATCAATTGCTTGGGGGTGTTTGCATCTTTTGCTTCCGAACTTGCATACTTAGCATTTTTATCTACTTTTGAGGTTGGTGTGCCGAACTCTGCTTAAATATTTAGTAGTTTGTGAAGCAAGCTTGTAGTTTGTTGAATCTAATGAATAATATTGAGTAGTTGACTGATTTTTGTTTATGGGCTCCTATCGTATTGTGCTTGATTCTCTGTGTAGCCTATATTGTTGAATTTCAGGCTTAAATTGAGTGAAATCGTGAGCTGTGGGTTGAAAATTTAAGGCCGGGTCCAAATCTTACACGAGAGTCCAATCAGCGAGCTTAGTGGAGCTCACCGAATGGCTCGGCGGTTCGCCAAGAGACTCTTGGATCGCCTTTTTATTCCTCATTTTTGATGATTTTATTCTGTAACATTTGGTGATATGCCTGAGCTCCCCGAGTTCACTCGGCGACTCGCTGAATGTTTGTTAGATCGGATTTTCCGAAACCTAATTCTAGAAAATATTTTGTAACTTTCAGCGAGCTACTTTTAGTTCGCCAAATGGTGTCGATGAATCATCGAAAATCCCTGTACCTCGCCAAATTTTACTAATATATAAGTAATTTTGTCCTGGAACTTTCGACGAGCTCGATCTAGCTCGCCGACCTAGTCGGCAAGTTTTCCTGCAGTTTTCATTCTTTGATATTTTTTTGAACTATTCCTAACGCATTGAATTATTCTAAGTTGTTTTGCAGGTATGGCCAGACCTAAGTTGCCAGGAAAAAATCAACCACCCCGTAAGAAAGCATGAGGAATACTGATCAATAAGGGTGTTGCGTCATCTCGAGCTACACAAGCAGAACCTCATCTGACATGGGGGAAGAACACAGGAAAGGGTAAGAGGCCTGCTAACCCTAATCCAGCGGAGGCTAGCTCAGATAATATGGGCATCTATGACAACCACATCGAATTCTGATAGTGAGGGCAACTCAAGGACTAGATCGCCAGTCTCTATATGAAAATCGGAGGATGACAAAACCTTGCAGAGGAGGAGAGCTAAGATGCGCTCTAAGGTGCTACATGATCCGTCCAGGATAATGGTGACTCCTACACCTCCTCCACCTCAAGCACAAGCTATTTAGTAGGTACCTCTTGTGCCCCCGGTACAAGCACTTCTACCTCGGTCATTGAACAAATTGAAAGTTGTAGGGTTGAGGACTATTTTAGAGGAGAAGAGGCTATCTACAGATGGAGTAGTGGGCAGGTACCCTGAAATATGGAACACCATCAAGTTCCACAAGTTTGAGTTCACAACCCCGAGGCGCATACATAACTTTCTAGGTCCATGATTTTTATTCTAAGTATGGAAACTTGGTGCCCAAAGGGAAGAAGAAGGAAAGCTCATTCACACCAATTTATCATGTGATGTTGCGTGGTAGAAAGGTGAAATATAGTACATCTGACATCAATTAGGTTCTAGGGTATACGATGAATGTGTTTAACTTCTTGGTAGATCGGATACAAAATAAGACCCTTGATGATTTAAAAGGGTGGTTAGCTCCTCTTATCTCCAACATCAGACCTCCATGGAATGAGCCAGGAGTTCATATAGAGAAGAAGGATTTGAATGTGGTTGCCCGGTATAGGTTTGGCTTTATTAACATCACCTTGATGCCTTCGCAAAATGAGTCTATCCTCCGACATCCTAAGGTTGCTTTGTTGGGGTCCATTATTTCCCGGGATAAAAATATCAGGCTGATTATTGAGCCGGAGATGGCCATGAGGGCCAAGCAGAGTCATACCTCACTCCCATTCCCGGTGTTGATTACAGAGTTGTGCCGATGTGCTCGAGTGCCATTGGTAGAGAAGACGAATCTGGAAGTGAGTCCCACTTCATCTACTGACATCCGAAAGATTGAGGATAATTACACTAGACATGAGTCTGATGCTCCTGAGACTGATGATGAGGAGTTTGGTACACGAGATACAACAATGTATGATGACCTAGAGGACCTAGAGGGTGCAATGGTGCAGACAACTATGTATGCCTCTCTTCGGGATACATCTATGGTGTGGTCTAGTGGAGCGAAGGATTGAGCTGAGTCGGGCACTGATGCCCAGATTGAGGGAGCCACAGATACGCAAGGTTCACCTTAGGATTATCCTAACAATGAGATCTTGACTCTCTTTTAGTTTTATTTCTAGACTTTTTATTTCCTTTACATTGAGGACAATTGTTAGTTTTGTTTGGCGGGTGTGGTATCTTCATACCTTCCTCTTTTGGGTTGTTTTTATGACTGATTGGTTTTTGATAGCTTGTTATGCTTATTTTTGTGATTATAGCTTTTTTATTTTTAATCTGAATATTGGTTGGTTTTTTATCCAAATTTAAAATTCCACCTCTTGATGTTTGTGAATGTGGTTGTTCTCTTGAATATTTGAGTATCGATTGCGATCAATACCGATGACTTGATTAGTGTTATTGATTCATTATATATTTTTGCAATTCCAATGAGGCAAATTTGAGTTGCATAAGTCATGTGTGAGCTCTTATCATCTCATTGTGACTGGCTGGTTGTTGAAATGAATCTTGTGATGATCGTTGCACGCAAGTTAAAATTGTAGAATCTTGATTGATGATTGTGTTGAATGTCATGTGTGGTGAGATTGTTTTGAAAGATATGCTTTGTAATACCTAGAACTTGCCCCGTTAGTCCAATCGACTAATGTAGGCTAATGATAGAGATGATCTTAGGCAAAACTTTTGGAGAGTGAACCAACTTGTTAGTATACCTCTTTGTGACCACCTTGTGAGAGTGTGAACCTAGCTTGGAACCATTTGAGCCTAACCTTTTCTTTGCATGAAAGCATGACCACATTTGACCTCTTCTTACCATCACCTAGAACTTTCATGAAGCATTAGTCCGTTTGAATAGCCAACTTAGGCCAAAAGCCTAAGTTGGGGGTGGGATGAAAAAGGAGGAAAGCCTTGAAGTGTGTGAAAATTTTTCCTTGATGGATTGTGTTGAAAAAGATGGAACCCCTCCATATAAAAAAAAAAAGAGAAAAAGATTGAAAAAGAAAATGAATGTTGCAATATATTTTGAACTTGTGCAATGGATAAAAGAAGTGGGGTCTCCAATGAATCATGCTTAAAAGAATATAGGGTGGATTGTGAAAATAAAAAAGACTGAAAGAAAAGGAGAAAAAGTGAAATGCAGGCCATGCTTCATGAAGGTAGAAGTCACTAAGCCAAAATGATCATACCTTTACCCTCAGCCCCGTTACAAGCCTTTAAAAACCTTTGTGATCTTCATTGAGATTAATATCATGTTAATTGGAAAATACGGGCAAGTCTATGGGTAAAATCATGCATGTGTTTATCTTTGAGAGTGTAAGAGTTGCTTTTGATTGCTTAAATCTGAAAATTTGATGAGTTTTGTGTGAGCATGGAATCATTATTGATGTGAGGGCATTCAAATACCTTTGTTGCGCTTGAATTTGCATTTGAAGCAAGCATTGTGAGCTTGAGTTCTATTTGATGATGGCTAGTAAGAGTTTGAAACTTTTAGTGCACAATTCTATATTGCATGGGTAGATTGAACCTCTTGTACATTCATTTTGATTCTTGAGTAGTACTATTTGTAGACATATCTTTATTGAACTGATTTATCTTATGTTTTACTTGAGAACAAGAAAAAGTTTAAGTTGGGGGTGTTGATGAGTCGGGGATTTTGACTTATTTAAGACTTAATATCTAGAGTTTTAGTGTCCTCAATGGCTATTTTATTCTCTAAATAGATGTTTAAATGCTAATTTGCAGCAATGAAGGCAAAAGACCAAGGAAAGGACATTACCCGGCAAAAAGGAGCAAAAAGCTGAAAAAGATGAAGAAAAGCAAGGTTGATGCTCGCCAAAGCCACTCGGCGAACCGCCAAGTAGCTCTTCAACCCGCCTAAAGTTACAGCAGGTCAGTCCATGGTCAAAGACAACTCGGTGATTGAAAGGGTGAATCGGCGAACCGCCGACTAGGTCAACGAAGGAAGCTCTGATTGCCTAAAGTCACAGAGGGAAAATGTGAAAAAGCCAAGTCAAGAAAGCGATGGAAGGAAGCACTCGGCGAGTCGCTGAATCGGTTGGCGAGGCTCAACTTACTCCGCTGAGTGGCTCTGAAACTTAAAATCTGGAATAGTATAAATGTGATTTTAAAAAGAGTTTGAGGGAGTTCTGAAATTTTGGGGAGTTCCTACATTGAGTTTTTTTTATCCCTAACACTGCTCTTTAAGTTTATGAGTAGAGATATAGGTTTTAATTGATTTGGAATTCAATTTGTGCATTTTGAAGACTTATGAATTGTTACCCAAGCTAATGGAAAACATATTCGGTAATTATTTCTTGCTCTTTATTATGTGTGGATAAAACCCCAATTTTTGGGGGTTAATTATATGATTGAATGCTTCAATTATTTTATGGGTGTAAGTATTTACTAATTTGATTGTTGATTTGAAGTGGGTTTAATTAGTAGGTGTGTTTTAATTGATGAATTATAATTGCTAATGCAGTTCCAGTCTAGCATTCTAAGCTTGCTTGAGAAAGAGGTTTTACAGTTAAAACTATTAATTGATTATTGTAGTGATTGGATTATTGTGGACTTAGCTTGAGAAAGTGGGTCTAAATTCAGTCCTACCAATCTAGCTTGAAAGAGTAGATTAATTGAGGTATTGAGCTATTTATATTTGTTATGCTTGTCGAGGTTCTAGAGAACTTGCTTGATTCGTAATAGTTGATTGATAAATGACTATTACCCGTAAACCCTAGCCTACCAACTAAGATTCAATGACTTTTAATAAGTGATAATCACCCATATAACGCTGGCGAAATTGACGTTCAATCGATCACACTCCCAAGGATCCCTCTCTACATGATTACCTTAGTGTGTTCTTAGTTGATAATTGTTCACTCTATACCCCCCAATTAACATTAATTGTCAAACCCCTGCCATTTACTTTAATTGCTTCGAAAATGTCTACTTCTACAAATGATTAGAACACTATTTCACTTTGTAATTGAATTCTTTACCGTACCGCTCCCTGTGGGATCGACCCAACTCTTCGTTGGGTTTATATTTGAGTGCTACTGCCTACACTTTGAATCAAATGAAGTGTAGCTGACCGTTATCCGTTTTCTATTTCAGCTTTGAGCCTGAAGGTCAAATTTTGACCCATTTTTGAGTTTGAATTTTGTGCAATCGATATAGCTATCATTAGTCCCATATTTATAAGTAGATTTTTTATAGTGTATAAGCAATTCAAGACTCTTTGGAAGGGGAAATTTTTTGCGGGATGATTAGTGATTGCAGTTCGAATTTGAGATAGATTACCATTTCTTTTCCTAGATTTAGGTTAATTGGATTTTATACATATTATGAGTTCATGAACGCTAGGAATGTTTTAGATTGTATTTTAGGCTTGGCATGATCTTATGTCCTTTTTGTCCATTTTGAGACTTTATATTAGTATCATTTTCTTAAGACTTAGGTTAGGTTGTTCTTATTCTTGACTTGATTAGATTAGAATGCTTTAGAGAATTTTAAACTTAGTTATAGATATTGTTGTCTCTTATTTAGTGTATTTATGTGATTTTCTTCTGATGATTGTGTTTTATCTCCCTTTATACTATGATTTCTGGGTATGGAGCCTTGAACCTGCACTTGCATGAGTTCTAGATTAGTTCATCTTTACCGTGGAGGATGTTTTACGTTGTATGTGCAAGATATGAATGTATTATGGTTTGTATGTTCATGATGGCATCACACATGAATTTGATCATGGCATTCGTAGAGGCGATGAACTATGGCTTAGTTTTACTGTATCTGAGCTCCATGGGAGTGTGTTACTAATATTACTATAAAATTGGATCTATTGATAAAAGTCAGGTTTTTAATGGAGGGATGCACCATTTTCGTGTGATTTTGTCTTTTAAAGTAATTTAACAGTATGTTACTAATTTCTATTTTTGAAAGATATTCAAATTTTACTTACAAATCACAGTGATGCTATAAGGACTCTTTCTTCATTTACTTTATGTTATTAGTCTGAGGTCCATTCTGGATGGCTCAAGAGATAATTTCAGGTTCTACTTTTGTAATGAGTCCAAGGGAACATTTAGAAAAGTCCGAGGAGAATACTTTCAGTTTTATTTTATTGTAATTATAGTTGAGCGATAGTGCATCTGCGAAATGCACTTGGAGAGTCCGCGGTGCACCTAGCAAGACAATTTTGGCCTTTTTAGTCAATGGATTGGCCATATATGCACTGCATTGTACCATATTATATGACATTTTTCGATATACTTGTGTACAATTTTTTTGATGATAAGTAAAACCATCGCTCCTATGCAAGAGCTCATAAACCACATATGAAAGGTAATCGCACTAGGCAAGCCTGGTGCAATGAGTTTGATCCAAAAGTAAAACCCCTTGCTTTTGCTGGCAAGGGGTTTCGAACATGAGACATCCAACATGGAAGTCTCAAGCCCAAACCACCAGGTACATTATGACTTTCTTTGTTTTTGTTGTTGTTGTTGTTGTTCTTGTGGTTCTTGTTGTTGTTGTTGTTGTTGTTGTTGTTGTTGTTGTTGTTGTTATTGTTATTGTTGTTCTTGTTCTTGTTTTTGTTCTTGTTCTTGTTCTTGTTCTTGTTCTTGTTCTTGTTCTTGTTGCTGTTCTTGTTGTTATTATTCTAGTTGTCGTTGTTCTTATTATTATTATCATCATTATTGTAATTATTATTATTATTATTGTTGATATTATTATTAAGCAATTATTTTTAACATATAAGAGAAAATGTCAAAAGAAAATGATACAAATGAATAAATATGTGGACTAAGAAGGATGTCATATCACTCTTATATTTTTAGATTTATTATAACATATAGATATCGATTTGTAGTAGAAGAAATAATCTAAGAATTAAAACAAATAAATATTAAATCTATTTATACAATAAGAAAATACAATTTATAAAAAGAACAAAGAAAGGAAAATAAATGATTTAAGGAAATGATGTAACAACCCATTAGGTCGTTTTGAGTACTAGAGGTTCTTATTTCATAAAAGACTCCACTGATAGATTCTAAATGAGTGTTTTGGGATATTCTTAACTACAATTATATACTTAATGGGATAATTTTAATAATTAATTTAGTTGGTGGTTAAAAGAAAATAACATTAAAATTAGTAGTGGCTCACTTTCACCACTTTTATAATTGGTCATGTATAATAATTAGGGAGTAAATAATTTGTAGAAAGAATAAGGGTTTGGGCGAGAAAGAGGACGTCAAAACTCACTGTGCATCAACGACACATAAACACATAAACACAAGGAGAATATAGAGGCTTCAGGTGAATCAATCACCCCTCCTAATACACTGTGGTTGTTTCATATTAATTATTATATTATGGATAGTGAAAAGGGGGTAGAAAAATTGAATTGAGAAGTTGGAAACGGAGTCACTGATGACAAAATTGGACTTGAGGGAATAATATTATTATGGGATAAAAAGGTGGGTGTTGACGTATGAACTAGTAGTTTGGATTTCTGAATAAAAAAAGTGAGGGTGATAATGATTGGTTAATTAATGGATGTCTTAGTGATTTTACAATGAAAAGGTGATGATTGGATTTGGTTATAATTATGGGTCATCATTAATTAGTATATAGTATTTTAACAAATAAAGTTTAGTTTTACAGTTTTTCTTACTGGTGGAGGGACGTTAATGGCTTCTTAATTTAGTTTGTTGCTTTCGATTTTCTTATGGTGCCATATTATAAATAAACTTTGATATACTAAGATAGGTAATTAAATATTAGGTGTATTGTATTATTTAGATACCATTAAAGTTATGATAATTGGAGGAATTGAGACTTAACCCTAGGCTTGAAAAATTAGGAAGATATGAGACTTGATATATTAGTTGGTATCAAAATTTAAGAATTTGATTATAGATTTGGATGGGTTTTTGAGTCTAGGATAGATATATTGTAATACACGTGTCTATGGACTGGTTTGTTTATGAATATTCTATACTTGATAGATTGGAAACATTCCGAGGCATTGAGAAAAGGAAAAGCATTGGGAAATTAGCTTGCTTGACTTCAGTTCTTCGGTGGAGGTAGGTTATGATTTATTCTATGTGATAGGGAGAATCTTTATAGTGACTAATAGTCATTGAGTAATTCTATGAAATTTTCTATATACTTAATTGTTGTGGTTTCCATGATTCATGTGTTGTTGTGATTGGTCTGTGATGAGTCGGGAATTTTGACTCATTAAGGGATGGTTATTTAATGAATTAGTGTCCTCAATGCCTATTTTGTATTCATACTGATGTTAAATTATTTGTGGGAAGCCATGAAGTCTTAAGAACAAGGCAAGGACATTACATTGCGAAAAGAAGCGGAAAAGTTGGAAAGCTGAAGAAAATTAAGGCTGGTGCTCGCAAAAGTCACTCAACGACTCGCCGAGTGAGATTCTAGCTCGTCAAAAGATCCAGCGAATTGTTTCATGAACTAAGCCAACACGGCGAGCCAAAGTAATATTCGGCGATGCCCCGAATAGAACAGCAAGCTCAATCCAGCTCACCTAAAAAACAGAACAACTGAAGAAGTCAAGTCCAATCGACGAGAAAAGGACCAAACGGCAAATCACCGAAGACAAACTGCGACATCCATCAGATTCGCCAATTGAGAAGTCAAGAATTCAAAAGGTGAAGCAGTTGATTGGAAATGAAGCGAGCTCATCGGCAGATCACCGGGTCAGTCGGCGATCACAACTAACCCCACAGATTTGGCTGCGTAGTGAATTGCTTTTTGGAAACATATAAATTGATTTATGAAGGAAGAGAAGGGGGACTTACATAGAATTTTGAAAGATTTTACATATTTCTTACAATACTAAATATTCTTGGAGAGATTTTTGGCAAAGATACTGGGCTTTAGGATTTTAGTCTTATTTTTTACATTGAACATTGAAGATTGTGACATCTTGATGGAACACCTCTTTGGTATTCTATTGCGCACACACTACTAAGGTCCTCTTTCTACTTGTTCAAACTCGCGCTAATTGTTTTTGTTAACAATTGTTTACCAAATTCTCTTGATATTGATAATTGGAACTTATAGATTTACATAATGTTACGTGTTATTTATTTCCATTCTACAAGAAGTAAGAGAACTTTCATACTTCGTATTCGAATTCTCTTCCTTACCATTCCTTGTGGGATCAACCCCAACTCATCGTTGGGTTTATCCTTGTTAGCAAGCACCTACACTTGAATTATAAGAGGTGTAGTTGAGCGTTACCAAAAATGGCAACATTGTCGTGGAGTGGTGTTTACAATTCTTTTATTGAAGTGTTTTCAGGAACTAATTTGGTTGTAGTAGAACTATCTTATTAGTATTTTTGTTGTTTGCTCTCAATAGGTGAATAAATGAGTGTTAATGGGATCAATGATGCTAGTCAATTGGGGAACAATGATGACATTAGAAACTTGAACGATGTCAATGCGGATCAAATGGGAAGCTCCAGTGCTATTCGTTTTCCCCCAACTGTGGGCAATGCTATTTTTCATGTGCCCCGAACTATGCTTCAGTTGCTGCAAATGAAAGGTTTCTTTGGGGGACTTGCTCATGAGGACCCTCATTATCACATTCGGAACTTTGTTGATGTGTGTGGACCATCTCCTTCAAGAATATCTCTCAAGAGTCCATCTGACTCCGTTTATTTACCTTTTCTCTAGTAGAGGAAGTAGCAAAGTGGTTGGCCAAATTACCAAGGGACTGTATTACCTCTTGGGAGGAACTCACAGAGGGGTTTTATGAAAGATTCTTTCCTCCTTCGAGGATGTTGAAGTTGATGGACATCATTCAAAATTTCAAGCGGATTGATGGTGAACCCATTCATTAAACTTGGTTGAGGTTTCGAAAGATACTCCTCCAATGTCCTACTCATGGCCTAGGGGATAATACACTTTTACAATATTTCTACCGGAGTCTTGATATCGTCAACAAGGGTATAGCCGATCAAGTTATTCGAGGTGGAATCATAAGACAACCATATATCGTAGCATCGACTTTCCTTGATGAGATGACCAATATTAATCGAGCATAACATACAAGGGAGGATCATGTCTCTCCTCTCAATGTAGGGTTGAGCAAAGAACAAATGGAAAAGAACCAAGAGCATGATGAAAACATGGCCAAGATGATGACCGAACTGGACTTGTTGAAGAAAAATGTCATGGGAGATGGTTATAAGGCCGTGAATACGGTTGGTGCTAGTAGTGGGATGAGCCTGGATAATGCACAATTTGATGCCATATATAATGAAGAGGTACAATTCTTGTCGAATGAAGTGAGGGGTTCTCATCTGAGCTATCCAAGGTCGGGCGGAAATCAAGGTTGGAACAAAGATCGTGATGGTGGTTGGAGAGATAAGGAATGAGATTGGCGTGATAGGGGTGCAAATTTGAGAGAAAGAGATGGTGATAGAGATCGTTATGTGCCTCCCCATGACTTTCTAAAAACTAAAGAACCAAATGTCAGCCCCAAAAGTTTTCAGACTTAGGACATGCTTGCCCGCATCCTTAACAAGGTAGAAGGGTCTGATAAAGTGCTTAAGGAGATGAAGGTTGATTTCTTTTCTTTGAATCAAACGGTGACCTCTCATTTGGTTTTTATAAAATAACCTGAGGCTCAAACGGGATAAATTTCTGCTCACTTGAATTCGAGGAAACAAAGGACTCTTCCTAGTGATACCATAGCCAATCTAAAGAATGATAATGAGCAATGCATGGCTATTTTGACTCTGAGTTGTAAAGTTGTGGGAAGTGATGTGCCAAATGATGTGGTGGAAGCTCAAGCAAAGGGAAGATATTGTTTTTGAAAGTGATGTACTTGGTGAAGAAATGAACAATTAAGCTTCCAATGAGATTGGTGATGCACAAAAAATGGTGTTTCCAGTGATGCTAAGAAGTAAAATGTGGAAGTTGTGCCTCCCTCGGTACCTACAAAGTGGCTGCCCAAAGTTACTCCACCATTCCCTCAAAGATTGAAGAAGAGGGATGAAGATGTGAAGTTCCAAAAGTTTCTTTTCGTCTTCAAAACTCTTTCCATTAATTTTCCTTTGCTGGAGGCATTGTTAGAAATTTTGGGTTATGCAAAGTTTGTGAAAGATTTGGTCACTAAGAAGAGGAGTATGGATTTCGAAACGATTGAGGTATTCCATAGTTGTAGTGCCATTTTGTCGAGCAACATGGTTGTCAATAAGGATGACCCGGAGAAATTTACTATCCTTTGCACTATATGGATGTTTCAATTCGCTAAAGAATTGTGTGATTTGGGGTTAAGTATAAACTTGATGCCCTATGCCATTTTCAAGCAACTTGGGCTAGGTGAGCCTAAACCTACCACTAAGTGTCTTCTCATGGTCGACCTCTCTATCAAGTGCCATGCTGACATCCTTTATGACTCTTTGGTGAAGGTAGAAAAATTTATATTTCCAACTGATTTTGTGATCCTCGATTGCGCGATTGATGCCGAGGTCCCTATTATTCTTGGTAAGCCGTTCTTGGCTACCAGAAAATCTCTTGTTGATGTGGAAACTGGTGAATTGAATTTTCAGGTAAATGGTGAGGAAGTTACATCCAATATTTGTAAATCAATGAACCAACCTAGTGACCTTCATGTGATATCGGTCATTGATGTGATTGAAGAAGCGGTTGCTAGTGCGTATGAATTTTCTTGTGTTGGTGAGTCTTTGGCTGCCGTCCTTTTATATTATGATTGGAAGGCAATTCAAGATTAGGATAGAGATAGTGTCTGGTCTATCGGGTTTAGGTTTTTATTCTAAGTGCCCCGTGAAATTTGATATCGATTTGAAGAACAGGGAAAGTCTTTCCGCAAAGCCATCTATTGAAGAACCACCAAATCTTAAATTGAAGGTACTTCCACCTCACCTTCGTTATGTATTCTTTGGAGCCAATAACACTTTACCTATGATAATTGCAACAAATTTTCATGAATGGCAAGTGCAAGCGCTTGATAGTGTGTTTAAAAGATTTATCAGGGTTATTAGGTGGACGATGGCCAACATTGTGGGAATTCCTCCCGGTATTTGTATCCACAAGATTCAATTGGAGAGTGATTGTAAGCCAAATATTGAACTTTAAAGGCGGTTGAATCACCAAATGCAAGAATTTATCAAGAAAGATATTATTAAGTGGCTTGATGCAGGAGTTGTCTACCCTATTGCGGATAGCAAGTGGGTTATTCATTTTCTATGTGTTCCAAAGAAAGGTGGTATAACCGTGGTCCCTAATGAAAAAAGGGAGTTTGTACCAATGGGACCAGTCATTTTTTGATACCCTTTATGGATCAAATGTTTGATAGACTTACAGGTCGTGGATAGTATTACTTCTTGGATGGTTACTTTGGTTATAATCAAATCTCCATTCCACCGAAAGATAAAGAAAAGACAACCTTCACATGTCCCTACGGGATGTTTCCTTTCAAAAGAATTCCCTTCAAATTGTGTAATGCATCGGGAATGTTTCAAAGGTGTATGTTCTCTATATTTGCTGATATGGTGGAGGATTCGATGGTAGTCTTCACGGATGACTTTTCAGTTGTGGGAGATACATTTGAAGCGTGCCTTCAGCACCTTGGTAGATTCTTGCAAAGATGTGTCGAAACAAACCTTGTTATCATTTGGGAGAAATGTAATTTCATGATCAAGGAAGATATTGTGTTGGGGCACAAAATCTCAAGAGATAGAATACAAGTTGATCAAGCTAAAGTTGAAGTTATCACCAAGTTGCCTCCTCATATTTCTGTTAAAGGAGTTAGAAGCTTATTGGGCCGTGTGGGTTTCTACCGGAGGTTCATAAAACATTTCTCTAAAGTGGCTGATCCTCTTTGCAAGCTACGTGAAAAGGAAAGTGTCTTTGAGTTTGATGAAGCTTGTGTCAAGGAAATTTTATGCTTAAAAGAGAAGCTTGCTTCGGCTCCTATCATTGTTGCTCCGAAATGGAGCATTCCATTTGAGCTAATGTGCGATGCAAGCGGTGTGGCTTTGGGGCCTGTACTTGGCCAACGAAAGGAAAAATTGTTCCACCCGGTCTACTATGCAAGAAAGACCTTGAATGTAGCTCAAAAGAACTACATTGTCATTGAGAAAGAGTTGCTAGCTGTGGTGTATGCTTTTAAATAGTTTTGAGCTTATCTTTTAGGGACCAAGGTGGTGGTACACACTGACCATGCTATTATACGTTACTTGATGGTTAAAAAAGATGCAAAGCCAAGGTTGATCTGATGGGTGTTATTCTTACAAGAGTTTGATTTTGAAGTCAAAGACTGGAAAATGTGTGAGAACCAAGTGGCGAACCACTTGTCGAGGCTTGAAATGAATGTGGTTGTTTCCGGTGAAACAATATTGAGGAAGCCTTTCTTGATGAGTCGGTGATGGTTGTGTCGAATGGTACGCCGCCTTCGTATGCTAATTTTGCCAATTATGTGTTGTGTGGCATTCTTACCGATGGGATGAATTGTTACAAACGAAATAGGTTCCTTTTTTATGCAAAAAATTATTTTTTGGATGAAACTTGCCTATTTTGGGAGTTTCCTGATTACATCATCAGAAGATGTGTTCCGGAATTTTAGGTAGGTGCTACTCTTGACACTTGTCATGCGTCATCGGTTGGTGGGCACCATTGTGGAGTGTGTACAACTGCTAAGGTACTACAAATTATTGGCCAACGATGTATCAGGATGCAAACTCTCTTGTTAAGAAGTGTGTTCAATGTACAAAGCAAAGAGGTGTGTCGCGAAGGCATGAATTACCTCTCACTCCTATTTTATAGATTGAATTATTTGATGTATGGGGAATTGATTTCATGGGGCTTTTTGTGAGTTCTTATAGGAACAAATATATCTTGGTAGCCATTGATTATGTCTATAAATGGGTAGAGGCGATGGCCTTACGCAATAATGAAGGTAGAAGTGTGGTTTAATTCCTCAAGCTGTACATTTTCACGAGATTTGGCACTACACGTGCAATCATTAGTGATAGGGGCTCTCATTTCTATAACCAAATGTTTGCCTCATTTTTGAGAAAGTGTGGAGTCAAGCACAAAGTTGTCACCCCTTATCATCCGTAAACAAGTGGACAAGTCGAGGTGTCCAACTGGGAAATCAAACGAATTCTGGCCAAAACCATTAATGCAAATTGAACCGATTGGTCCCGGAAGTTAGATGACGCTCTTTGGGCATATAGAACTGCATTCAAGACCCTGATTGCTATGTCCCCGTATCAATTGGTATTTGGTAAATCTTGTCATCTACCGGTTGAACTTAAGCATAAGGTGTTGTGGGCCTTAAAGGTCATGAACTAGAATTTGGAGGATGCGTTGAAGGATCCAGTTGACCAACTCCATGATTTTGAAGAGTTTCAGTTTCGAGCTTATGAGAGCTCAGGCCTTTACAAGGAGAAAATGAAGAAATGGTATGATGCAAAAATCCTTCATCGAGAGATCAAAGTTGGTGATATTATGTTGCTCCACAACTCTCGTCTGAGACTTTTTACGAGAAAACATAAGTAAAAATGGTCAGGTCCATTCAAAGTAAATCGTGTGTTTACAAACGGGGCAATAGAAGTTGAAAGCGAGGATGGGTCGATGTTCGAGGTGAACGGGCAAAGGTTGAAGCTTTACTTTGGAGAACACCCCAATGTGACTTAGATTGATGTGGTGTAATTGGATGATTCTTGAATGCATAGCCACATCGTTCCACGATATTAACTTAGGCGCTTATTGGCAGGCAACCCAAGCTTTACTTTTTGTTATCTCAATAATGTTTGTTGGATATTGTTTAGGTTGGAGTTGGTATTTTGGAAGAAATGCAAATGGGCGAGGGGATGGAACACTGAGCGGGTCTCCCAATTGCCCCTATCATCGCCCAAATGCATCACCCTATGAAGGTAAAAAATGAAGAAGGTTCTGGAAGTTTGGGCAAGCATACAATTCTTTCAGCGAGTCACCGAGTTGGATCGGTGAAACCAATTGAGCTCATCGAACTACACTCACTAATGGCTGAAAACACTGTCAATTTCGATAGGTTGTGGCCCATTAGGCAGATTGCCGATTCATTCGACGACGTTAGTTCTACTCACCGAATGACACGCGCACTGAAGAGTCTCTGCCCTTTTAAATTCAAATTTTCTATTTATTTGAAATTTTCAACTCCTCTACTCATTAAATCAATCTTTAGGCTATAATTTCGTTTAAGTGTCGTGATTATCCTCGCGTGAGATTTTCATCTGAAGTGTCGTCGTAATTCTCATATCATTTCCCTTTGCCACTTCTATGTGTTTGTCTCTCATTGAGGTTGGTTTCTCAAATTCCACTTGATCCTATGAAATATTGTGGCCATTGATCGAATTTTATGCCTTAATTATATATATGTCGATTAGTATAATATTAATTTGAAATCGGGTAGTTTAAATCAACCATTTGGGCTAATTTGTTTAAGTTTCTCATGGTAGATTTTGAAATTGGGAGTGTTGCATATTAAGTAGTGTGTGGGTGAAGTCTAAGTAACCCAAATTTGATCAAATGAGTTGACTTTGCTTGATGATGGATTGGGTGACGTCGTTCTTAAGGGCAAAATCATTGTTTGGTTAAATTAGCGTTAATTGGGGGTAGTCTGAATACCCACACTTGTGAATTCTTCTAGGGTAGTTATAAATTGTTTGAAATTGTGTTGGAATTTGTGTGTCTAAGGATGTTGGTTGTAAATAGAGAAAAAGATTAGGGAGGTGAGGCGTTGGGACATTTCGACGAGCTTCGTCGAGCTCGCTGAGTTGATTCGGTGTGTCGCCAAATGTCCTCCCCATCGCCTAACTGCCAGACTTATGAAGAGGAGTTGTTGTCTCTTTTGGCGATGATCCTTCAGCTTGCCGAAGTGAATTCAGCGAGTCACAGAATGGCTTAGATTTTGCCTATTTGACCAAAAAATTTGCTGGAAATTTCTGTAACATTTGGCGATGACCCTTCAGCTCGCCGAATGGTCTTGAGATCACCCCCTTTTACCTGATTTTTTTCTAGGACTATTTGTAACATTTAGCAAGGCCTCTTTTGCTCACCGAGTGGACTCGGTGACTCACCGAACTACTTTTGTGAGTTTTCCTACATTTTGCCACGAGAATCTTGTTTCATTAACCTTTTGCAACAAATTTTGTTCTCGTTTGTGTGCTTTTACAGGTATTTCCAAACCTAAGGTTCCCACTCAGCATGTGATCGATATGGACTACCCTCGATCTCAGAGGCAAGCAAAACCACAGGGTCCACTACCACAAAAGAAAGCAAAGGAGGTTGTGATTGCGGCAAAAGTTGGAACTCCCCAAACCACTCGTTGTAAACCTCCACAAGTGAGTGGTAATGATAACTAGCAGCAGTACACAATCTCGGATGATAGTGTGTACATCGATTCCATCCGGTTCACCTCCTCCGAATCTAAGAATGAAGAGGTTGAGGGGTTTGGGACTCCAGATACACCGGTTCGGGAATATGAGTTGACAAAGAGTAAGCGTTCAGTGTTGCGCTATGAAGTAGTGAATGTTCCATTGGCACTATAACAGGCACCACAGGCATCACAAGTTCCACAGGTTCCTTCTATTTCGGTGAATCCTTCTCGGTCGATGAATCGTTGAAAGGATGCTGGCTTGCAGACTATACTTGTGGAGAAGAGGTTGTCCACAAATGGGTAGTGGATAGATATCCGACTGTTTGGGAGATACTGTGCTACCACAAGTCCAAAAGTTCATAATACCTGGAACTCCATATGTTCCTACATTGGTTTGAGAGTTCTATGAAGGGTACGCTAAGCGAATCCAACAGGGAAAAATAAGGCTAATTTGATGACACGTGTTGATTTTGTAGAGGTGCGGGGAAAGAAAGTGAACTGCTGCGAGATAGATATCAATGATAATTTGAATTGCAAAGTGCAGACTCGGTATTCTTTTGCCAAAAAAATCAAGACTCAAACGTTGGAGGATTTGAAGAGGTGGCTGGCCCCATTATTGAGTGTTTTGACACCTCTATGGATTGAGGAGTGGGCAACTATTGAGAAGAAAGATCTCAACATAGCAGCATGATACTGGTTCGGGTTTATTAGCAGCACGTTAATGCCGTCACATAATGAGTCCATTATCAGGCATCCAAAGGCTGCACTTCTGGGGTGTATCATCGAGCTGAATCTGGGGTCTATTATTGCCCAGAAGATTGCTATGAGGGCCAAACAAAATCAAACATCATTGCCATTTCATTTAATCATCAACTCATTGTGTCGCCGATCTGGTGTGCCCTTTGTGCTGAAGACGGATATTGAGGTCACTCATTCCTCGTTTTGTGATATTTGTTGGATCGAAGCAGAGTATTTGAAAGATGAGGTAGAGAATAAGAAGAAGAAAGCTCCAGTGGACACTTCCCCAGTAGTTCATGTGGTGTCCATAGAGGCTCGCCCTACACATCCCACTCTCGTGGTCGAGCCATAGAGCATACATATCTCTTCCATTGTTCCTGATCCTGCCCCTACCTCCTGTCCCTGTTTGACCCAAGGTATGATTTATAAAATAGGCAACCTTGCCCATTCAGCTGATGTGAGGGCTTCTCGGGTTGAGGTCGATGTCCCTTCGATGATAGATCGCGCTATTGTTGTTGCACTTGCTCCCATTCAGGAAGAGTTGAGGGAACAATGAGAGTTGATCATTACCCATGGACTAGAATTGAATGCCCTCATCGGTCGGGTTGAGATATGTGAAACGACAGACCACAACTCCACTGATTTGACAGCCTCGAAGGCTAATATTGCTGGTTTGCATTAGGATATAGACGGCTGGAAGTCCACTGGCATATTGATGCTTTTGGGTGGTGTAGATGTCCCCGAGGACCCCAGTTCTCCGTTTCCTATGGTTTCAGCTAATTCAGAGATCCCTCCAGCTACTGTGATCGGAGATTCTACTGTAGCTGATGAGGATGGGGAGTCCAACACACCCGAGGCAGATGAGAAGGACTTAGTTGATCAGGAGATTTACGTGTATGAGGACCTGGAGGACTTAGAGGGTGACATTTCATGGGTGGCCACAGAGGCATCATTATGTGGCACTTCTATGATTGGTTCTAGTGGGTCTACGCCCACTGATGAGATCATTGCACAGCCTTCAGGAGTTGGAGTTGAGCAGGGCACTGACGCCCAGGTTGAGGCAACACCAGCGAGCAACCGTTCACCTCAGGCTTAGCTTGTAATGGGGATCTTTACTCTCCCTCCATTTTAATTCCCGATGCTACTTTGAGTATTTGTTTTGCATTGAGGACACTACTTATTTATTTTTGGTGGGTGAAGGTATCTTGATACCTAACCTTTTGGTTGTATTTTTCCGTTTTGGGATGTTATGTTATTTTCATTTGAGTTGTTCTTTATTTTGCTTTGTTAATTGTAACATCCGGAAAACTAGTAGCTTAAACTAGAGACTTAAGTAAGGGTTTTAGAGCTTTACGTGGGGGTTAGAGTTGTAAATATGACTTCATGTACTTAGAGTGAAGGTATTAGGGCTAGGACGTCAAGGTACGACCCCCCAAGGACCAACCAAGGGTCCTTGAGGGGGACCCAAAACAGTCCCTAAAATCTGCCCAAAAAGGGGCCACCTACGGATGGGACTCACGACCTGTAGGTGGACCCACACCCTATGGGAAGGGGTCGTAGGTCAAGAACCATAAAGTATACCCATAGGCCACCACCCACGATTGACCAGCACGGCCCATGGGTCCACTCAGGGCCTGTGGGTCGGGGTCTTGTGAGTTTGGCAGTGTTGGCTTCAAGTTGTTTTAAGTTGGGGACTTAGGGAATATTCTAAAATTAGTTAGTTATTAAGTAGGGTCATTTTGTTAGTAATTATACCACCTATATAAAGCTAATATACCCCTAAATTAAATCAATTAAGTCATTCTTTCAAGACTTCAAAACAAACCCAATTCCCTCCAAGAAATTCTCTCTCTAGGAAGCAAAGAACAAGAAGAAGAAGAAAAGTAATCTAGGTCAAAATCCTTCATTGTTGCAAGCATTATGAGGTCTTTATAATCAATGTTTTTTAGCTTATTCATCCATGGATTCTTCCATCCATGGAGCCCCCTAGATTTCCCTCAATTGTGAAGATTAAATCCCCGCTTCAAGTTAGGGTTCCTTCCAAAATTCTGGGTTTAGTTGAGTATGATTCCAATTGAGTTGATTGTACTTGTTTATGATTTATTTAGTATTGAATTAAGATATTATGTGTTTTCCGTGGTTAACCCTAGTCTAACTGATGAAATTTGAGAATGTGGGTTAATGCCTTGTGAGGGGAAATTGAGGATTCATAGGTCATCTTCTAGAATTGATGACATAAATAGCAATTGATCAAGAATAGAAGTATGTAAATATGATTATCTTGTGATCTAGATATGTATGATGATTGTAAGAAGTAAAGCTTTGAGTGTAAGGCTTTTAGTCATGAATGATGATCACTACAGTTTTGAGAGTAAAGCTAATATGATGAACTATGTATGCTAAGGCTTTCAGAGTAAAATCTATATGAGAATAGAAGGCTAATGAATAGAATTGTGATGAAAGATGTTTACCTAACTAATCCACCTTATAAATGATAGATGGTAGGAAGTGATAGAATCACTTCAGTCATGATGATATCCATGTCTAATGTAGAATTTTAGATATGGTATTATGCATAAATATGATATGTTATGAAAGTTTCTCTCAAATAGAATGATTTTATGTTGAAAGGCTATTCTCACCTAAAACAAATCTAAGTCCAAGGACTATGGAATGTGATGAGGTTGTGGTGATTCCCCAAAGGACCTTTATATGATAGGAATGTGAGGTGAGTTCCCTTACTCCTAATTATTTAAACATGAGGTTATTACCCATGTCATGATATGGGGAGTGTGAGGTGATTACCCTTAAAGTATGTATGACTCCTAAGGCAAGCGGTGATTACCCATTAGCCTTTATGTTGATCATGGATGCGATTACCTGTGATCCTTATTAATGGATATGCAGGCGAATACCAATATCTCATTAAAATGAACATGGAGGTAAATACCTATGATTCATTGATATGTATGACTAGAGGTGATTCCCATTGTCTTTATGATTCATTGATATGTATAACTAAAGGTGATTCCCCTTGTCTTTATGATTCCATGATATGTATGACTTGAGGTGACTACCGTTGTCCTTTATGATTAGCTAAGCATTTATGACTTGAGGTGATTCCCCTTGTTCCTTGTGATGAGCTTAATATGAGATCAAAGAATTGATCAATATGTATGAAAGACTAAGGTGGTAATTAGTGTGAGAGGGATTATGGGGTCTTACTCATACATTCCACAAGTATGACTTGAAGCTAATTATTAGGTGTTGCTCTTATATGTTGTATGCTTATTTTGGATTGTTGCCATAGTTTCCTTCCATGCTCTTATGATGTTATGCTAGCTATCATATTTAGTACATTGTGTACTAACACATAATCTTGCCTATAATCTTATCAAATGTAGGGATCGGTGATTTTGAGTTCCATTCTTGAGGATAGGTTTCTAAGAGTGCAGGGAGTTGAAGACTTGGTGAGTCCTCATAGCATAGAGGATAAAGCCATTATTTCCTTTATGTCTTCTATTTTCTTTCCATGAGACTATTGTATGGGTTGTGCTCCAAAGGTTTTATTCAAAGTTGAGTTTAGATGGTTTGAGACAAAGTGCAGTAAGACTTCCGCTTGCTTTTATAAAAGACTTCGATTGTATGGATAAAATTCTTTAAAATTTATGTACTTTTATATTATCTTATGTTATGATATGCTAATGGCTTGTATGAGACCCCTTCAGGGTAAAGTACGCCATGTTACATCTAGGGTGTACTCCTGGGTCGTGACAAACTTGGTAATCAGAGCACAAGGTTTAGAATGGTTCTAGAATTGTCTCAAACCACTTCTAGTAGAGTCTTGTTTATAAATATTAAGAGCGCCACATTTATGAATATGAGGCTACTAGATGTTTAGGAAATTTCACTTCTCCATTCTCTAAGTTGTGCCATAGAGTTTGGCTCTAGTACGTTCTTCTCATAATTCGTGCCCTATGGTTTTCAGGGTATGGCTAATACAAGGGCAAATGCTAGGAGAAATAGGGAAGAAAATGTGGATCATGAAGTTCCTCCCCAAGTTCCTCCTCAAGCTTCAATTGACCCTATTGGGGAGAATATTACTCATGCGGAGTTTAGATTGGCTTTCCAAATGTTGGCTCAAGCCATGACGACGCAAGTCAATAGGGAAGTGGTTGCTCAGGTGAATCCTAATGTGAATTTCGTAGCTTTAAGAGTGAGGGAGTTTAATAAGATGAAACCGCCGGAGTTTTATGGTTCCAAAGTGGAGGAAGATCCAAAAGAGTTTATAGATGAAGTTTATAAGGTGCTTGATATCATGGGGGTAACTTTGGTAGAGAAAGAGGAGTTAACCACTTACCAATTGAGAGGAGTAGCACAAATATAGTATGGTCAATGTAAAGAAAGTAGACCGGTAGAAGTGGGTCTCATAAAGTGGGAGGTGTTTAAGGATGCATTCCTTGATAGGTTCTTTCCACTAGACTTAAGGGAGGCTCAAATGCAAGAGTTTATTAAAATTAAGCAAGGTAGTATTAGTGTTCAAGAGTATTCTCTAAAGTTTGCTCAACTCTCTGAGTATGCTCCAACTTTAGTGGAGGATTCAAGGGCTCGGATGAATCAGTTCATGATGGGAGTGTCTGACTTAGTAGAAAAAGAATGCCGTACGGCAATGCTTGTCGGTGATATGGATATCTCACATCTTATGGTTTTCGCCCAACAAATTGAGGAATCAAAACTCAAGTAAGAGAGTTCTAGGGAGAAAAAAAGGTCTAGAATGGATGATGATAAGTGCTTTGATTGATGAGTCTGATGGACATGGTCACCCTAGGTTTAGACAAAAGTTTCCCGGGTAAAGTCCCTCAAACACTCCTAAATTCAACCAAAAGAGGGTGACTAACCCTAAATCTCAAGAAGATGGTAGTGACATTCTATTGTCGAGATGTAGTAAGTGTGATATAAGGCAAGAGGGTGAATGCCTAGCAGGTTCTAATGTTTGCTTTGGGTGTGGTGAGTTGGGCCACATGATAAGGCATTGCCCTAAAGTTTCTAGAAATGAAGGAGATACTCATTATAGGTCCCAACCCTACCCTTCCTCCGGTCCAATTGGTTTGGGAGGGAGTGCTCCAAGGAAGAGTATATCTTAAGCTCTTCAATCTGGAGATGATCAAGAGTGGCCTCCTTATATGACTACCGGTATGTGTTTTAAGCTTTATCTAGATTTTGGTGTTGCTTGTCTTTTATGACTTGATATACTTTGATGTTGTCTTTAGTATGAATGAGATTCATTGTTGCTGTCATATCATAGATGATATTTAGAAGAGTTTGTATAGGCTTACTCCCAAGGGGAAGATGGTGTGCCTAGATTGCAAGGTTATTGTGTGTTTATTTGTTACCATGATTTTCTTATATGATGCATGTTCATGAAAGCTTATGATTTAAAAGAAAAATGATTTTGCATGATTATTTCCTCATGTTGTGGTGCATTGAGTATGTGTTGCCTATTTGACTTCATGAGATGAATATATGAGCATGCCTTAGTTTGGAGTTGAAAGATTCCTCTTTGAAAAATGCATTTTGAGAGTAAATTGCATTTAGTCTCCATGAGTGTATGTTGAACATGTTTTAGCTAGGAGATGGTAGTTCCTCCTTGAATATGAGTAGATATAGATTTCATGCATTTTGGGTTGTTAGATGTAGTTCCTACTCCCTTGTGTTGCATTGAATATGATTAGCTTGGAATTGAAGTTTTCTTCCGTTGTTTATGAGCATTTAGATGAGTTGCATGCATGATGGGACTAGTCTAGAGTCGTTTCCTTTAAGAAGTGTTTAGAATTGTCATTGAGGATGAATGATCCCAAGGGGGAGATATTGTAACACCTGAAAAAATAGTAGGTTAAACGAGAGCCTTACGTAAGGGTTTTAGAGCTTTAAATGAGAGTTAGAGTTGTAAATATGACTTCCCGTACTTAGAGTGAAGGTATTAGGGCTAGGGCATCAAGGTACGAACCCCAAAGGACCAACCAAGGGTCCTTGAGGGGGACCCAAAACAGTCCCTAAAATCTGCCCAAAAAGGGGCCACCTATGAATAGAACTCACGCCCCGTAGGTGGATTCACACCTCATGGAAAGCGGTGATTACCCTTTAAGTATGTATGACTCCCAAGGCAAGTGGTGATTACGCAGTAGACTTTATGTTGATCATGGAGACGATTACCTATGATACTTATTAATGGATATGGAGACTAATACCTATATCTCATTAAGATGAACATGGAGGTGAATACCTATGATTCATTTATATGTATGACTAGAGGTGATTCCCCCTGTCTTTATGATTCATTGATATGTATGCCTAGAGGTGATTCCCCTTGTCTTTATGATTAATTGATATGTATGACTAGAGGTGATTCCCCTTGTATTTATGATTCCATGATATGTATGACTTGAGGTGATTACTCTTGTCCTTTATGATGATCTAAACATGTATGACTTGAGGTGATTCCCCGTGTTCCTTGTGATGAGCTTAATATGGGATCAAAGAGTTGATCAATATGTATGAAAGCATAAAGTGGTACTTAGTGTGAGCGGGATTATGGGGTCTTACTTATACATTCCACATGACTTGAAGCTAATTATTAGGTGTTGTTCTTATATGTTATATGCTTAGTTTGGATTGTTGCCACAGTTTCCTTCCATGCTATGACTAACTAAAGGTGAGAGAGTCCCTTATCTATGAGAAGTAAGCTAAAGGATAAGATCATATATGATAAAGAGGTATGATGGCCTAAAAGTGATACTTAGCCTAGATGGGATTATAGGGTCTCTTCTATGCATTGCACAAGTATAACTTAAAGGTTACTTATGAAGTTTCTCCTATGTTAAGAGGAATTGAGTATGGACTAAGCTTATGAATATGTGGTATTTCCTATCTTGTTGGATTATTCCTTATGTTGACTTATGCTCATGTTATGCCTATGTTGGAGATTATGCTTATGATTATGTTATTGTCTCTTATTCTTATGACTTATGTCTTATATTGGCTAACACTTTTGTTATGCTCATATGATGTTATGCTAGCTATCATATTTTGTACATTATGTACTAACGCATACTTTGCTTACATTCTTATCAAATGTAGGGTTCGGTGATTTTGAGTTCCATTCTTGAGGATAGTTTCTAAGAATGCAAGGAGTTGAAGACTTGGTGATTCCTCATAGCATCGGGAATAAAGTCACCATTTACTTTATCTCTTTTATTTTCATGTCATGAGACTATTGTATGGGCTGTGTTTCAAAGGTTTTATTCAAAGTTGAGTTTAAATGGTTTGAGACAAAGTGTAGTAAGAATTCCACTTGCATTTATAAAAAACTTCGATTGGATGGATAAAATGTTTTAAAAGTTCCATGTTTTTCTATTATCTTATGTTATGATATGCTAAGGACTTATATCAGACCCTTTCGGGGTCAAGTACGCCATGTTACAACTAGGGTGTACCCCTGGGTCGGGACAGTAATACATTGATGCTTTTGTTTTGATTCATTGTCCTCTCTTTTAATTGCCTTAAAGTGAATGTTGGATTTTTTTTCTTGTACATTTTTGTATCGATTGTGATCAATATTGATGACTTGAATAGAGCTCTTGACGAACAATATGTCCGTGTTAGTCCAATGAGGTAATTTGAGTTGAATAAGTCTTGTGTGAACTCTTTCGCATCTCATTGTGAGTAGTCGAATATCAAGTGTAGGTCTTCTAATGATCATTGCACGCGAGCTTAACTTGTAGAGTTTTGATCCATGATTGTGTATAAATTCCATGTATGGTGAGGTTTACTTGAAAAGTGTGCATGATGATACTCAGAACATGCCCGGTTGGTCCAATTGATTAGCATTGGTGAATGAGAGAAATGATCTTAGGCATGAATTTTGATAGTGAACCTAACTGCTATACCTTTGTGTGACCACCTTGTGAGTGTCTGAATCTATCTTGGCACCATTTGAGCCTAACCTTTTCTTTGGATGAAAAATGAACACAAATTTCTAAACCGACTATTGAAATTGCCATGTTCTTCTCACCTATAGCCTTCGTGAAGCATTGATTTGTTTGAATAGCCAACTTAGGCTAGAAGCCTAAGTTGGCGTGTGGTAAGAATGAGGAAAGAAACCGAGCAAGAAGTTCATGAAATTCGTCCTTGGATGCTTGTGGTAAAAAAGATGAAACCCTCCGATATAAAAAAAGAGAGAGAGGAGAAATAAAGAAGAAAGAAATGAAATGAAATGAATAATTTGAGTCCGGTGTGTTGTTGTTGAAAAAAAAAGGGTGTCCCATGAGCTACACCAAAATTTTTGTGTGCTATGAATAGGCCAAGGATGAGTTGTGAATATCTAAAGAATGATAAAAAAAAAAAAGGAAAATAAGTGAAATTTGAGCGATGCTTCATGAAGGTAGAGTCACTACACCTAAATGATCATACCCTTACCGTCAGTCCAATTACAAGCCTTGAAAGACCTTTTTGAACTTACATGAGCCAAGTGATGTGTTGGTTGGAAAATACGGGTAAACCTATGGGTAAAATCATGCATGTTTTTTCTCATTGGGAGTATGAGAGTTGATTTCGATTCCCTAATTGTAATCATTGATTAGCTTTGTGAGAGCATGGAATCATTCTTGATGTGAAGGCATTAGAATACTTTTGTTGGACATAAATTTGCATTGGAAGTGAGCATTTGTGAGCATAAACTCTAATTGATGATGGCTAGTTAGTGTTTGAAACTTTGAGTACACAATTGAACATTGCATGTTTAGATTGAACCTTGTGTGCACTTTCATGTTGATTCTCAAGGAGCACTACTTGTAGACATCCTTATTGACCTCATTGATCTTGTGTTTTACTTGAGGAAAAGAAAAAGTTTAAGTTGGGGGTGTTAATGAGTCAGGAATTTTGACTCATTAAGGGTTGGTTATTTAATGAATTAGTGTCGTCAATGTCTATTTTGTATTCATAACTGATGTTAAATTGTTTATGTTCAGCCATGAAGGCTTAAGAACAAGGTAAGGACATTACATTGTGAAAACAAGCGAAAATGTTGGCAAAGCTGCAGAAAAGCAAGGTTGGAGCTCGTAAAAGTCACTGGGCGACTCGCCGAGTGAGATTTTAGCTCACCAAAAGATCTAGTGGGTTGGCTCATGAACTAATCCAACTCGGTGAATCAAACGATGAGAAAAAGACTAAATGAACAGAACAGTTGAAGAAGTCAAGTCCAATCGGCGAGAAAATGACCAAACGATGAGTCGTCGAAGCCAAACGGCGACATCTATCGGGTTTGCCAATTGAGAAGTCAAGAATTCAAAATCTGAAGGAGTTGATTGGCGATGAAGCGCGCTCATCGGTGGATTACTGAGTCACTTGGCGATCATGACTAATCTCACCGATTCGGCTGCACAGTGAAATATGTTTTTTAAAATATTTAATTTGGTTTTTGAATAGAGAGAATGGGGACTTACAAAGACTTTTGACAGATTTTTACATAATTTTTACAATACTGAATATTCTTGGAGAGATTTTGGGCGAAGATATTGGTATTTTAGGATTTTAGTCTTATTTTTGACATTGAGCATTGAAGATTATGACATCTTGATGAAACATCTCTTCGGTAACTATTTCTTATTTTTTGTTATGTTTGGCTAAACCCCATTGTCTTAGGGGTGTGGTTATATTATCGAATACACAAATTAACTTGTGGTTATTGGTAATTGATTAATTTAATGTTTTTGTAAACTGATTTCAGTCACTGACTCATGTTTTCATATATGAACTGAAGTTGTAACTTCAGTTTTAGCCTTAGCTCTCTATGCTTGCTTTGGAAAGTAGTTTAGAGTTGAGTATGTGATTAATAGTTGCATTGACACTTGTCTTTGCAACCCATCTTGATAAAGTGGGTTAAATGAAGGATGTGGATTGTGTTACATCATCAAGCTTGTTAAGGTTCGAAAGAACTTACTTGAAATATAATAGTTAATTGAAAAATGGTTGTTATAGTTACACCCGTTCCTACCCATTGAGATTTAACAACTTAAAGCAATTAGTTATTACCCATTAAGAGAAATTAGTCTTCGCTTGCACACACACTCCTAAGGTCCTCTTCTACGTGTTCAAACCTCGAATTAATTGTCTTCGTTAATAATTGCTTACCAAATTCTCTTGATATTGATAATTGAAACCTATATATTTATATTATGTTACATGTTATTTATTTCCATTCTACAAGAAGGTGGAGCACTTTCATACTTCGTATTCAAATTCTCTTCTGTAGCATTCCTCATGGGATCAACCCCAACTCATCGTTGACTTTATACTTGTTAGCGACCGCCTACACTTTGAATTATAAGAGGTGTCGTTGAGCGTTATCAGTCTATAATTCTAAAACCACAAAATTCATAATCGTGTACTTGTTCTTTTGAAGTGATACTTTGAATAAAGAAGGCTTGATGAAATATTGTTAAGAAAGTGGTAAGTGACGATAAAGAATTATAAATTAATTATGTTGTTGGATCGGATGCCACAAGCTGACACGATATATTTGGATATGGTTCCACGAGTCGGCACGATATATTTAGATCCGGTGCCACGAGCTAACACGATATATTTGGATTGGGTGCCACTAGCCGGCACGATATATTTGGAACGGGTGCCACGAGACAACACAATATATTTGGATCAGGTGCCATGAGCCGGTACGATATACTTGGATCAGCTGCCACGAGCCGTCACAATATATTTGGATCAGGTGCTATGAGCTGGCACAATATATTTGGATAAGGTATCATGTTTTGGCACAATATTATTAGATCGGGTGTCACATACCGACACGGTAATATTAAAGGAAAACATATAAAAACAACTTAATGTATCCAATCTCGACGAACCCATTTTCCAAAAGAGCATGGTGTGGAGGGCTGAGTCCTCACGTGTGTTCTTAATATTGTTTACTGATTACATACTTTCTTTGGTGTTTGATAAGATTAAGAACAAGACGAGTTTGAGAAAATATGAGCAGATTGATTGTTCTGCTGTGTGTGTACTCTTTAATTATAGACTTTGTACATGTTTATGATTAATATAAGAATGCTTATCTACTATGTATTCTAATGGAAGAGTAATCCTTTTGTTACAATGAATAAGCTACAATAATCTAATTCTAGTTGATGATGGACTCTAGTAGCCCCCTGCAAGATCATGTTCTGGAGTGAACCATGAGCTTGGATCGAAGATTTAGGAACCGACTCGTGCCAACAGCTTTGGTAAAGATATCTGCAATCTGATTTTGAGATGAAACATATCAAACCACTAAAGATTGATCTTCAACCATCTCTCGGATAAAGTGATAATCAAGTCGAATATGCTTTGATCATTGATGGATGACAGGATTCTGAGATAAGAATTGTGTACTAAGATTATCACAAAGGACTATGGGAGGTGCAGTGAGTGGAGAATGTAGTTCACTGATAAGTTGTTGGACCCATATTAATTCAGTAGTTGCAAAGGCTAAAGCACGATACTCAGCTTCAGTACTTGAGCGGGCGACAACCTTTTGTTTTCGCGAAGACCAACTGATTAAGTTACCTCCATAGAAGAGTGCAAAGCCATGTTGGGAACGACTATCATCAGGATCAGAGATCCAACCAGGATCAAGACTAGAATCAGACATAGGTCGTAGTAAGAGGCCATCATGAATTGATCATTTTAGATATCGAAGTATGCGCTTGACAGCTGACCAATGAGCAACAGTGGGTGATTACATAAATTGGCATACTAGATTGACTGCGTAGGATATTGCTGGCCTAGTGATGGTAACATATTGAAGAGCACCAACGACACTATGATATAAATGAGCATCAGGCAGAGGATCACCAGAAAGAATAAGTCGCGATCCAGGTTCAGCCGGACTAGAAATAGGCTTAGCATCAGCCATGTTTGTTCGACTAAGTAAGCCATGAATATACCTGCCTTGAGATAAAATGATCCTATTTGATGATGGAGAGACTTCAATACCAAGAAAATAATGTAAAGAACCAAGATCTTTGAGAGAGAATTGCTGATCAAGAATGTGAAAAAATGTAGTGATGAAATCACTATCACTACCAGTTATAATAAGGTCATCCACATAGACAAGAGCATATGTTGTATGCTTAGAAGTTTGCTGCACAAAAAGAGAAGCGTCAGATAAACAAGAGAGGAAGCCAATGCCGAGGAGAAAGGCCTTTAACTTATTGAACCAAGCACGCGGTGCTTGTTTGAGGCCATATAAGGCCTTGTTCAATTTGCATACGAAATGTGGTCGATGAGGATCAACAAATCCTTTCGGTTGCTCCATAAACAGTTGCTCAGAGAGATCACCATTTAAGAATGCATTGTTGATGTCAAGTTACCGAACAAACCACTTGTTTGTCACAGCTAAAGACAAGATTAGTCGAACAGTTGTGGGATTAACGACGAGACTAAAAGTATCAAAGTAATCAACATCCTCCTCTTGGTGAAAACCTTTAGCTACAAGACGAGCTTTGTGACGTTCAATTGATCCATCGACTTTCCTCTTAATCCTGTAGACCCATTTACAACCAACAATGTTAGAGTTAGACAGTGGTGGAACTAATGTCCATGTCTTATTTCGCATAAGAGCTAAAAATTATGTCTGCATAGCATGGTGCCACTCAGGAAATTTGGAGGCTTGATGATAAGTTGTAGGTTCTGGAATATGATAGGGATCAGGAGGTAGAGAATGGCGAGATGTTATAAGAGCTTTCAGTTTTAGAGAATTGGTTTTACTTCGAACAACCATATGATGGCGAGAGGTGTCCGAGGGGTGAAAATAGGAAGGAGTTGTGGTCGGGTAAGAGGAATCAGTATATGGTGGTGGATGCTCAGGTGGGTCAGTGGATGGTACATGCTCTATTTGTGGAGGAGCCAGAGGGGATACAGCAGAGGGCACATTTGTATGATTAGGTTGCTCAGATGAAGGGATAGATGATGCAACTGGAATATTTGATAATGACCTTGGAGTGATAGAGTGTGCAGGAGAATGTGAACGCACCTGTTGAGAAGCTTTATCGAGTAAAGAGAAAGCTATGTTGCTAGAATGGGACGAGGGACAAGAGGATTTTAGGATCGGCAACATGGAGGAATAAGGGAAAGTATTTGCATCAAATACAATGTGGTGAGCAATATAGATTCGAGAGGAAGAAACATGATAACAGAGGTAACCTTTGTGATGAGAACTATACCAGATAAAGACACAAGGAAGAGATTGAAAATCAACTTTATGATGATTGTAGGGTCGAAGAAAGGGATAACAAAGGCAACCAAAAATTTTAAGAAAACCATAATCAGGAGAACTTTTGTAAAGCAATTGACATGGCGATTTGTAAGACAAAGAAGAAGATATGGTAATATTGGATAAGAATGTAGCAGTGGTAAAAGGATGCTCCCAAAATTGAAAAGGAAGAGAGGCATGAGAAAGAAGAGCGAGTCCTTTTTCAATTATAATTCGATTTCGGCGTTTCGATGAACTATTTTGTTGAGGTGTATAAGGACAAGAGATACGATGATGAATACCATGATTTTGTAAAAAAGACGATACATTTCGGTACTCACCTCCCTAATCAGTTTGGACTGATTTTATTTTAGTTCCAAATTGCGTTTCAATTAAAGCCTTAAATTAAGTGAAAAGCTGAAAGACTTGAGATTTATGTGACATGAAATATATCCAAATAAATTTGGTGCAATCATCAATGAATAAAACAAAGTAGGAAGATCCATTAATAGAAGAAATGGGTAAAGGTCCCCAAACATCGGAATAAATTAATTGAAAAGGACTACTGCTAGAAACATGAGAATGAGAAAAGGGTAAGCGTCTACTCTTTCCTAGTTGACAAGGTTCGCAAACAGTAGGAAATTCAGAACTAGAAATAGGTAGCCTAAAGTTAGACACAAGCCGCCGAAGTAGAGCTTCATTTGGATGAGCCAATCGACGGTGCCAACCAACAAGAGAAGTGCGTTCACCAAGAAATACTAAAGGTGGGGAAGATCGAGAATGAGGTGATGGAGGTTGAAGACGGTAAAGGTCATCATCAAGTGTTCCTCGAAGTAGTTTACTGCTCTGCAAATCCTTCACATAACAAACATAAGGGTGAAATTCCATATAGACATTGTTATCACGAGTTAATTTAGCAACACTAAGTAAATTCTTGGAAATTTGTGGGACATGGAGAATATTATTAAGATGAAGGGGTTGTGTGTGTAGACAGAATTGATGAGCTAGTATGCAAAATAGGAATTTTCATACCGTTACCAACCGCTAAACCATCATTGCCGGTGTAAGTTTGTAAGGAGAGATTAGCCATGTCTGAGGTCACATGATGTGTAACACCCAAATCAAAGTACCAGGCAGCAGGATCAACAATAGCTGAAGGAGAAGCAAGATGTGCTTTTTTGGGAATTGATCGTGACGGTGTTTGCCTTGTTGGTGGAAAATCTTTTTCATTGGAGCAATTATAGCAATTTCGATCATCATGATTATTTTTACCACATATTTGACATTGCACGCGTCGTTTGGACTGACGATTATTGGATCGAGAGGAATGGGAATATTGTTGAGGTACCAAAGATTGAGCGTGATTATGAGAATTATAAGCAAGGTAATTAGAGAGTGAGGGAAGGCCAAGAATGGATAATTGGTTTACGTTAAGGGGTGGAGTGGGGGGAAGAAAGGATGAATTGTGTGTTAACAGTGCATGAGAAGGAGCAACGCCAAATTGAGTATTAATAGTGGTAGAACGAAGTTCTTCGGCTAAGCGTTCTTCTTGAAGAAAAAGGCCAAACAGTTCTTCAGGAGTGATAGTACCAGAACGCATATTAAGCGCAGCCTTGAAAATTCCAAAGGAAGAATCAAGTCCATTAAGAATGAATGAGATGAAGTCATCATCTTGTACAAAGTACAAGCTTTCTGTTAGAGAATCGATAATTGCGCGTTTCTTCTCAAAGTACTCTAGGATGGAGAGATTGCCTTTAGAAAGATTTTGAAGTTGAGATTTTAATTGCATGACTCGAGCACGCGATTGTGATTGAAACATCCGTTCAATTTTGGTCCCAGCATCATAGGAAGAGGAGGCTCGAGTTAAATGACCAAGAAGAGGATCAAAAATTATTTGACGAAGCCAAACGAGAATAAGAAGATCGATGCGTCGCCATTCCTCATAAGCAGGGTTAGAAGTGATTTCTAGTTGTGCTTGGGTGGTAGAGGATTTTGTAAGTAGTGATTGAAGTCGGGGTGACAGTAATAGTTTTTGAAGGAGAATTAGAACTAAGAACAAATGAGTCAAGAGAAAAGGCTTTGAGTATGTCCAAGGTGTTTTCTTTCCAAAGAGAATAATTATTTCTATCAAGTTTGAGAGAAAGGTTTGGTAGTTGAATAATGGAGGAAGCAGTGGGTTGTTTTGCAAGTGACAACAGATTTCTAGAATTTTGAGAAGTGGCCATAGGACCGATGGGCAAATCCGATACCATGATAAGATTAAGAACAAGAGGAGTTTGAGAAAATATGAGCAGATTGATTGTTCTGCTGTGTGTGTACTCTTTATTTATAGTCTTTGTACATGTTTATGATTAATATAAGAATCCTTATCTACTATGTATTCTAAAGGAAGAGTAATCCTTTTGTTACAATGAATAAGCTACAATAATCTAATTCTAGTTGATGATGGACTCTAGTAGTGTTGTTGTCACTTGTTCATGTTGTTTGTGGTCTGCCACATGTTAAGTGCTATAGTTAGTTTTACGCTATTACTTATTGCATATTGGTTTCTATTTTGAGTCGGCTGATGATATCTTCTCGGTACATGTTGCCCTGTACTGACCCCTACTAGCATTTTTCTTTATTTTCCTTGCAGTGAGTCAAACTATAAGTATCTTCTCGACTCACCCTCAGCTCTAGCCAGTCTCCAGAACATCAGATTCCAAGGTGAAAATTCAAACTACTGTTATATATGGGTTATTTAGATACGTAAATTGTATAGTTAGGTTTTTATCCCTAGATTAGATAACAATAAGAGGTCATTTAGAACTCTTTGGCCGCGGTAAATTTAATGAGCTTTTTTTTTTTTTTTAAAAGTCTATTACTTTCAAATTCAAATACTTTTAATTTATATTTTAAAGCTTTTATTGTAATATTTATTTATCTCAAATTATAATTACCAACTGGCAAAGGAAAAAGAACAAAAGCCAACAATTTTTAGCAGAAAAAGATGAACAAAATACAACATTAAAATAACATAATAAAAAAATAATTTCTTATTTATGCAGTATTTTCGTGATAGTGAATAATTTCAAACAAGAGAATCTTGCATATTCTTAATCATTTTTTGCACTGATGATTTGGTGAAGGAGCTTTGCATATTTTGTTTCTCCATTACATTTGTTCATTATTAAAATACTGATTTTGAGATAAGCAAACTCTTATGAAAATGATTAAAAATAAGAAAGAGAAGAAGCAAAGAAAAAACTGACATCTTACATATGTATCACTAAAGATTATTAAGAGTTTTAAAACTTATTTTTTATGCCTACTACATTTCCATTTAATTCAAAATTGAATATGATATCGATTGTTGGAAAAGACAAGATTTTATGATATTATTATCTTATATTACTCAAAAAATTAGCATGTAATCCGATCATCACTCATCTGCATATAAAAAATAAAAAAATAAATCAAATTTGTTTTTAGAAAATGAAAAATATGAAGAATGCAGTAAATAAAAGGTTCACAAATAATAGTAGTAATAGTATTAGTATTTTATATCTTTATATTTTAATTTAATATTTAAATTAAATGTGTTTAAATTTATTTTACAATACCTAAAAGTAATAAGTTTATGAACTGTAAAGTTCAATTAGAACTCTTCTATAGGTAGCTATTTTTTGTGGGAAATTATTAGATTTTTTCCTTTTCTGTCTTTCTTTTTACAAAATAAATAAAAATAAATGGTTTTTTTCCTTTTCCCACATGTTAGTTTAATTATAATTAAAATTTATCTTATTGTAAATAAGAAATCCGACAACCTCCCACAGAAAAGAGTTTTAAACGTGTTTATTAAATTTGATTTTTATGTAAAAATTTAATGTAAATAGAAAAGAAATTTCCTATAAAAAGAAATAGTTGCGAAAAATTAGTTTAAATATATATATGATATAAAAATCTGATAATTTTTCAAATAAATTTAAAACAAATTGTTGATAAAGTTGGAAGGATATATAAAACAAAACTCTTTTAAATAAATATTATTGGTGATAAAATTATTATTATTATTATTATTATTATTATTATTATTATTATTATTAATCTATTATTATTTTCACTTGGCTAAATCACATTGCGAACTATTCTCCTTTATTATATATATAGACTTGCAAACAAATGAGATGTAAAAAATAATTTAACATATAATCTTTTACAATTAATATCGACCATTTGAAAATAGTTTATTTTAAGCGTTAGATAGAAAAAAAACAGTAATTAGAACATGACTTTGACCGAAAATAAAAAGCGAGATTGTGCATAGACAAACAAACACCAATATACTTGCATAAAAGTCTTTATACAGTTTCCTTGTTGTTATCATTAATTGAACATATACGAGACATGTCACGCCATTTTTTAAAATTAAATATACATGAAAATAAATTGGGTCATCTCAACTTTTCTTAACAATTGAATAAGGCTATAAATTGTAATACATGCATTAGGTTCTGAAAATTTACATTAAAAAATAATGAGGATTAACGTATTTTTAAATGGCTCTGTCACATAACTATTTCCTGAAAATTAAAATTAAAGAAAGTGGACAACTTATAAGTTAACCATCTTAAAAACTTTGAATTTTATCTTTTAATTAATTCATATTTTTTTATAAATAAATAAAAACTAAAAATCCACGTACGGAAAGGCCCCACATAAAAATCTGACCACTCACATCACTTTTATGATTAATTAAATAAAAACTATTTCCTCATTGAACATGTACCAGATGTTATTCGATCTGTTATTATTATTTTTTAAAAATAAAATAAAATTATTACTTTAATTTTTCAATTTGCATGTCAGTTAGTTGAAAACTAGTTTTATGAATTTGATCTCCAATTCAAATAAAAATAAATTTTATATTTTTATATTGGGAAAACGGTACTTTTAATCCCTGTGGTAAGGCTTTATTCTTATTTTAGTCCTTGTGTTATCTACCTTAGCACTATTATTAACCTTCAATTATATCAAGTGAGTGATTTTAATCCCTCAACTAACAGATCCAAAAAATTAACAGAGAGTTCACTGCTAAAAGGGGCAATTTGGGCATTTAAAAGTTATTGCTTGAGAAATAGAAAACTTTAAAAAAAAATCCCTGCATAACCTAGTTCTACACAACGAAGAAGTCTCGATCTATTTGGTGTGGATGTGCAATGGAATTGCATTCTAAAAGTGGGTTGCAATCCACTCCATCAATTACCTTATAGTAACTCCAAGCCTCCTATATATCCAGATTGAGCTCTAAAAGATAGGGACGATCACTGCAGAAAGCCACTTTGGCAGATGACAAATAAAAAGTTCAATAGGACCAGTTATTGTAGAAAGGTAACAAGCAAATGTTTTCTTGCTCAATTGGATCTGTTGTAAAAATCTGCTTGTAAAGTGTTCAAATCCACTCTCTGCCCAATTACACAAATGTAAGATTATGAAATTCATTAGTAATAATTTTCTAAGGCTTGTTTTAAACTGCAAATCTCAATCAAACGATTAAAACGGAAAAATAGCTTTGAAAACTACACATATATCTTGCCATTTGGACATGGAAAGTAGTGATCGGGAGATCAATTCATTTAGTGGATTAAAAAGGGATGATAAATTTACTTTCTTTGAATTGTTTGAGTAACTTAGAAATGGCCAAAATTGCAGCAATACAATTAAACAACATGCTTCAATAAAAAAAAAAATCCATTTATGAACAGAAAAACCTAGCTCAAAATTATGAAAAACTGAGAAGAGACAACGAGAGTTAAATAAATAAGAGCAGCAACATACCAAGAATCACAAATACATTCTTGATGTTTCAGTATATTCAGGTGGATTTTGTCCAAATGTAGCTTAGATGACTTCGAGTTCGTCGAACATAGAGAGAAATCTTATGCCTATATGGTGGGTTTTGTTCAGATGTAGCTCAAATAAGCTATCGTTCGTCGGCGTGAGGGAGGGAGGGTTAATGCCTATCAAGTTAGTTTTTTTGAAAATGTTGCTCAGGTCGATGAGATTGTTCTTCAAGATAGAGACAGGGAAGACTTGAGCTTGTTCTTTAAAGAGAGAGAATTAAAATGAAATACCCAAATTGCCCCTTTATCAGTGAATTTTCTGTTGATTTTTTGGATCTATTAGTTAAATGATTAAAATCACTCTTTTGATATAATTGACGGTTAATAGTGCAAAGTTATATAACATAAGGACTAAAATAAGAGTATAGCCTTAACACAGGGACTAAAAGTGTCATTTTCCCGAGCATTTTATAAACAAAGCACAAAGATTGTACAATCATTACATCAGGATCCTTGTAAGTTTTCAATTTCTATATTCAGTTCCTATCTACTCTAGCCTGAGAGACAACAGAAGAAATTTAAAAAGCTATCTAAATCATAGTATTATATTTTCCACAAGTTTTAAGATTTTTTTTTGAGAAGGTAACATGTTGGTATATTTTTATAAACCTATGTTGCTTGGACTATCTAAAATCGCTGCCGCACTAGTATTAGAATCTCCAAAATGCACATTGGAGTAGCAATCACGCAACGGTCAATATTTTTAAAGACGCATAAACTATGTAGTACCCCTTAATACAAATTGCAAAAGTATAAAAACATCTGATCCCGTGTCATCTCACAAAGATTCTAGTACATCAAAGATTGTTTCATGATCTTCTAAGTAGGTTTAAGATTTTCTAAACGTATAAATCTCTGAAAGTCTAAACTACTCCTAGAAAAAATAAAGAACTGTGCAAGGATACTAAGAAAAGTATTATTTCTCAAACAACAATACCTGTTTATATCTACAACCCTTTTAATTGGCTCAATTCCCCATTAGAGAACTACTAGTTGAAGATTGCTTAGCACCATAGGTAGATGATAAATTTTTCTTAACATATTTTAGTTTGTTTTCTTAGGTTAAAACCATTTCAAAGTAAACTCCATAATTCAATGGAGTAGACCACGATATCCTTGTGTGATAACAATAACTACAACATACTCAGTGTAATTCCACAAGTGGGGTTCGATAAGGATAAGATGTACGCGATACTTATCTCTAACTTTGTGAGGGTACACAGGCGGTTTCAATAGACTCTTGTGTGACATAAGAATGAAGAAGTTATTGAAGCCTATATAATCAGAGTCCAGAATAATTAAGAGAAAAGGAGAATACGTATTGATGACTTGATAATTTGATCAATATATGGCACACCTATTTGTAGTTGCCAAATGCATGCAATATAATATTTGTCGTCTGATGTGGACAACATCTAACTTAAAACCTTAATAAGTTTAACATTCTAAACCAACAAACTGTAAGTTTTGGGTCGGGGCCACCCATGTGGACCGATTTGATTCGATCCGATCCAAGAGTTTGTCTGAGAAGAGATAAGAACTAATTATCTCCTATTTGAAAAAGAGGGGGAGGAATTATCATGTTGATAAACTTCCCAACCCTCTTTATAAAAAGGGTATTTTTTCCTTTATAGAAAAAAACAATGTGAATAACCAAAGGAAACAAAACAGAAGAAAAAACTTAAAAACTTTTATGTCCGAAGATCAATAAAAGGTGTGAAGCACAAATATACATTTAGTTTATGAATCAAACTTTGTTTCCTAGTGTTTTAAAGAGGGACTTTGGAGCAATCCTGTTAAAGTAGCAAAATCAATAACCTGCGTTGCAAATCAACTCGTCGATTTTGCGCTATGTATCTAACATTGGTATGAGAGCCATGACTTATCGCTCTTCGTATGAATATTGTTGCTTGAATTTTATCAATATAAATACTTGTTAACAATATATGTCGCGAACTCAGTGTCAAATGATTTTTAAAGAAATAATAGTAAATCTTTTGCTCAGCCATTAGAAAGATATACAGATCATGTTATGGATTTGCAACATCCTTTGATTTTTCCTCACATTATCTTTTGGAGAAACTGATTTGTAGTTTTTTTTGGTTCTTGTTCCTTGATTGTTTTTTTTTTACCGGAGAATGAATAAGGAGTTCTTCTTAATAATTATCTCTATATTTTAAAAAGATAAATAAGATATATTTGGATGAATTTGTTGGGTTTAGCAAGGTGTGAATGAGAAATAAAAAGAGAAAATGAAAAGTGGAGGAACCAATGAAAGTGGGGGAACCAATTTTGGAGGGAAAATGAAAAGTCATTGCAAAGTGCAAATGAAAAGTCATTTTTACCATATTGATAGAAGAAAGGAAATTGTTGTCCTTATATCAGGAAACACTTCCTTTAGTTCTTAAAGGGTTAAGAAGAAGATGTCCCTCGCGCCGTTGATGTGATTGATTGATCATATTTTTGGACAAAATTTATTTAATCAATCTTGTTAATTCATTTTTTTTCTCTTATAAATTAATTTAAAATGTTAGTTAAATAACAGAATTAATTTGGCGCAATGGAATTTATTTGAAATTACGTGTAACAGTAAAAACATTCTGGAGGAACCTGTTCCTTCCGAAAAGTCGTTACTTTTCCCAAAAGACACAACGTTTTGAAAAAAATGGGTTTGAACAGACACGTTCCTTGCTGTAAATGGCTATAAATAAGAGGTCTTTTCCATTTTTCAAACACTGAAAAACTTTCCTCTCTGCATACAGTTTCTTACATAAACAAAATTATCAATTGATTGAGTCTGTGTGTGCTCTTGTTACTTTTCTTGCGTTCGCTGAAGTTATTGAAGTTGGAGGTACCGCTACTTCTTTAACAGGTTAATCCATTTTATCTTGGGAGAAATTAATCTGCAATCTCGGGTACAGTGAGGGGATTAAATTTCTTAAGGAATCACAGTGATTTCTGTGGACTCGGATTAAAATCATATTGTCTATTTCATCTTTTTCTGTTTCTATATTTTTCACTAACCTGAATACAGGATATAACAATCTTAAGAAGAACCAAAAGAGAATGAAACCAATGAAGAGAGTCCAATGTGCAGCAAACGTCAAAGGACAAATACTTCATTTGGATATGATTTTGTAACATTCCTTCTTGAAAGTGAGCCTCAAACATTCAAGGAAGCGATGTTGTCTAGTGACTCAACCTATTGGAAGGAGGTTGTCAATAGTGAGATTGAATCAATCTTAAACAATCATATCTGGGAGTTGGTTGATCTTCCTCCAGGGAACAAACCCTTGGGTTCAAAATGGATCTTCAAAAAGAAGATGAAAGATGATGGAACTATTGACAAATATAAAGCAAGACTTGTTGTCAAAGGCTTTAGACATAAAAAAGGTCTTGATTATTTAGACACATACTCGCCAGTGACTCGGATTACATCAATTCGGATGTTAATTACCCTACATGCAGTATACGGTCTTGAAATCCATCAAATGGATGTGAAAACCACCTTCTTAAATGGAGAGTTGGAGGAAGAGATTTACATGGAACAGTCTGAGGGCTTCGTAGTTCCCCGTAAATAAAAGAAAGTATGCAAACTTGTTAAGTCACTTTATGGACTAAAACAAGCACCAAAACAATGGCATGCTAAGTTTGATCAAACCATGTTGTCAAATGGATTTAAGATCAATGAGTGTGATAAATGTGTTTACATTAAAGACACTCCAGATCAAGAAGTTATTGTATGCCTATATGTGGATGACGTGCTGATAATGAGCAAGGACATTGCCAATATAAAAGCTACTAAGCGTATGCTCGCTAGTAAGTTTGATATGAAAGATCTAGGAGTAGCCGATTTGATATTGGGAATTAAGTTTCACAAAACTCCTAATGGTTTAGCATTGTCTCAATCTCATTATATTCAAAAAGTACTTGAAAATTTTAAGTATTTGAATTTAAAAAAGGCAAAGACCCCAATTGATGTGAACCTTAATCTTGCTAAGAATAAAGGTGAAAGTCAGTCTCAATTGGATTATGCCAGAATATTGGAAAGTTTGATGTATGTCATGAATTGTCACTACAAAAAAACCTCAAATTGCCAACAGATTTTACTAACAACTTCAGTTGGTTAGTAGTTTACTAACAAATTACCAACATATTTCTAACCGAATTATTTTTGAAAACTTAACAACGAAATTCTAACAGATTACCAACCAAAATATTTTAGTTGGTAAATACAGCGGGAAAAAATGGCGCAAATTTAGAAACTTTTTATTAATGGATTACCAACTGAAATATTACTAACGCGCTTCTTTTGTTAGTAATATTACCAACGAAGTATATATCGGTTGGTAAATATGACAAGAAAATTGTTTATATAATTTATTAACAAATTACCAATGCATTACTAACAAACCATTTACCAACGGCAATATTTTGTTGCTAAATTACCAACCAAATATAAATGTATTGGTAAATTAGTAACGAAATGTAATTTGTTGGTAAACTTGCCAACAAATATCTAATTAGTTGGAAATTTTGCCGACGAATAAAGATTGTAGTTTGTAAATTACTAACATAATTAAAATAGTTGGTAATATACCAACCGATCATTAATCCATTGGTAA